>PITA01003278.1:0-16857 GCA_004023965.1 Spilogale gracilis
CCTTCTTCTCCTCCTCCTTCTTTTTTCTTCATCTTATCTTCTTGCAGTTCCACTATATGGAGGTAGAACTTTTCTTATCCTTGCCGGAGATTCTCTGGTTTTCATGAATATATGATTGTTGATGTCTTCACAGATTCTCTTTTGTTCTTTTCTTTTCCAGAATTCCTGTTAGATATATGTCAGATGTTCCAACTTCTTCCTTCATAGTCCTTAGTCCACAATAGTTCCCACTTCTTTGCTCCTCTGTGCTGCATTCTACATAATTTATTTTGATCAATCCTCCAGTTCTTTAATTTTCTCTTCAGCATTTTCTGATCTTCAAATCTTTAAATAGAGGTTTTAAAATTTAAATTTAGTTCATAACTTTATATTTGTGATATTTTCATTTCTAGACATTGTATTAGTTTCTCTTTAAAGTCTGATAATTTCCAGTATTTTCAATTCCTGTTAATGTTCAAAAGCATATGTTTTATTTCTTTAAATATAGTGGCCATGATTATGTTATGGTTATCTGATTATTTCTAAAATACCTAAAAATTTTTGCTGGTTTATTAGTCCTATCTATTGTTTGGTGCTTACCACAGTGCTTTGTTAAGAATGTTTATTGAACTTTTTGTTTTCCTGTAACAAGTTGTGGAAATTCACCTAGGTACACAATAGGAAATTCATTTAGTATAGACATTCATGCCTTTACTGTAGAACAGCAGAATCACCTCTCTAGGAAAATTTAGGTTACATTTGTGGCTTAAGGTTTTTAAATGCCTAGGTAATGGCAATGTGGGTGGCAAGTCCTTGTGAGGAGGTGAATAAGAGTTATAATTTCATAGCATTTTCCTCTGATTTTCTTAGCACCTAGACAACTTTCCTTGCAGTCATTTGGGGGTATGGCTGTATGGTAAGTTTCTTGTCAGATCACACTTGATGGGAACGTGCACTCCTTTACACTTCCTATGTAAGCACCTTTGGTTTGTCGTTTTTAATCTGGGCCCTCAAGCTAGTGATTTCTAAGTTCTGAAAATGTTCTTAGGTTAAAGGATTTTAATAATCTCCTTACTTCCTAGACCCCTGCTTTACATTAAGATACTGGCACAATTATTTCTTCCTTTTTTTTTTTTTTAATTTACCTACTTATTTATTTGAGAGAGAGCAAGCAAGCAAGAAACACAACCAGGGGGAGTGGCAGAAAGAGAGGGAGAAGCAAGGAGTCCTACATGGGGCTCGATCCTAGGACCCTGAGATTATGACAGAAGCCAGAGGCAGACCTTTAACTGACTCAGCCACTTAGGTACCCTATTTCTTTCTATCTTAACTATAATTTCATGTTGTAAGAAGCTGTTAAACTATATGTTATCCAGGCGTGGCTAGGTGGCTCAGTTGTTAAGCATTTGCCTTCGGCTGGGGTCATGATCCCGGAGTCCAGAGATCCAGCCCACATTAGGCTCCCTGCTCCGCAGGAAGCCTGCTTCTCCCTCTCCCACTCCCCCTACTTATGTTCCCTCTCTTGCTGTGTTTCTCTTTGTCAAATAAATAAATAAAATAAAATAAATAAATAAAATCTTTTAAAAAATATATATGTGACTATACACACACACACACACACACACACACACACACACCTATATATATATATGTAATTCAGTATTTTAGTTGTTTTCAGAAAAAGCATCAGTCCAAATACTATTTCAGTCTTATTACTAAACATAGGGTTCTTGTTTATTTTATTTTTTATTAGATAGCTAACAATTTTATCTGAAACAAAAAAGTAACTGCATCTGTACCAAGCTATAGACATTTACATGAGCCCCTTTTAATCATTAACCTTTAAATAGTCATATAAGACACCAAACATAACAAGGCAGTAGCTAGATTACACATTTTAACTATTCATATCATTTTGTAATAAATAATTTACATTAAATATACTGAAAGACTGTTTTAAGGAAGATTAGTAATATTTATATATAGAATTGGAAACAAAGCTAAAATAAAAATACTCTGACCTTTTATTTCAATATTTCTTCTAACTGTAAATTATAAAGAATAGTTTAGTTACTATTAATCAGTCATTAAATTGTGATAAGCATTAGTATTACTTTCTAAAGAATGAAAGATGTTTAAATGGAAGAGAACTGAGATGTGGAAGAGAGGAACTTCATGAAAGTAGTTATCCCTTTGAAATATTTTTAATATCATAGACATTAAACACTCACTATATAAATAGCATTGTGAAAAGTTTCTGTGAATGCATTCAATCAATCATTCACCATTTCAAACACATTTTTCAGACATCCATTAAGCATATTTTTCAGGAAATTTCTCTCACAACCCCTCTGTTTCTCCCACTGTGTCATTCTTTTTTGGTGTTCTTATTTTCTTTCTTTTTAAAAAGATTTTGTTTATTTATTTACAGAGATTGTGTGAGTTGGGGGAAGAGCAGAGGAAGAATATCTCAAGCAGACTCCATGCCGATCATGGAGCACGAAGAGTCAGACACTCAACGGATTTAGCCATCTAGGAGCCCTGTTGTTCCTCCCTGCCCCACCAAAAGCAATCTACAGCAATAATAACTATTATTGCTTTACTTTCATTATGCCCCAGAAATCTAGTAAGTGTTTCATTGCATTATTTCATTTAAAATCTAAAGGTGGTTTGAGAGTTATTCCCTTATTAATGCATTTTAAGGTGAGGGAAATGAGTTAAAGAACCAGTCCAATGTCACACAGTTCATGAACTGCAGATACTAACTGAGTCTTGTCTGACTTCAAAGACAAATGCTCTGCTGCTTCCAAAGTAATAAATGTGTGGTACTGTTAAAGAGAATTAAAAAGTAAGAAAATGAGTTTAACAGCTTACACCAATAAGTTCTTCCTCCTAGACACATACATATTCACAGAGAACTGTTTTTCACAACTGTCATACAATCGGAGCCACCAAGCAGTGATCAGTGATTCTGTTTTAAGTGGCATTACCTTCAGAGAAACATACTGCTGAAGCCAGCAAGTAATTTAAAAAGAATTTCAATCTTTACTCACACCTGCCAAAAACATTTTTGGGACTCTTCAGTCATAATACTGCTAAATACTTCCAATATTCTCTTTTCTCTTCTTCCCAAATTCTTTCAGACACTTCTTAGAGTGTTTCTCCTTTCTTCTTCTTTATTATAGAGATTAGCAAAATTTCACTTGGCATTTCCTTGTGAACTTCCTTCCATCCCTGTGGTCTTTTGTTTTCAAATTCTGAACTGGAGTACTTAGCATTAGGCTATTAGAGAGTGTCTACCTTCTAGGAAATGAGCGACGCTAGAAATACATGCACATTTGTGTGTGTGTGTGTGTGTGTGTGTGTGTGTGTGTGTGTGTATGTGTGTGTATAAACAGAACTTGGGTGTGCTAATGCTTAAAATAGAAAAAAAAATAAAGGTAAAAAGGTGAAGAAGAAAATGAGCTTGCAGTTGCTGTGGCCATATTGTTTATTTTACAGGGAAGCTTTATGAATGAATGGAGTAACTGATTCTAAACTAGAGTTACTTCTCTGCAGAAGTTGACCATGGCAATGCTAAAGCCCTAAAGTAGTCTTCCCTTGTATTTAACTAGGTAAGCAATTCCAGAATATGTACGGTTCATTCATAGATATTAAAATGAATATTTTTATTTTATAATACAGCCACTTCAGAAAACACTTTCTGGCATTGCGTATAAAGTTAAACATTTACTCAACAAAACCCAGCAGTATCTCTCCTAGGTTTTTAACTAAAAAAGAAAGGAAAATCATTGTCACACTCAAACATATTTGTAAATGTTTAGAGCACCTTTAGGAATAATTGCCCCAAACTAAAAAGAATCTAAATGTCCCACAAGTAATAAACAGATAAATCTTGATACTTACACATTAGAATACTACTCAGTCATTAAAAGGAATAAGCTACTGATACATAAAGTGATGTAGATGAATCTCAAAAGTCTTATGCTAAATGAAACAAGTCACTTAGACACATAAAATAAATAGGTATATGATTCCATTTAATGTAATTCTAGAAAATTCAAAATTATAGAGACATAAATTAGATCTGTGTTTCCCAGGGGCTAGGATTAGGAAGGAGAATGACAACACAGGGGCCCAAGGGAACTCTTTGGAGTCATGGGAATATTATATATCTTGATAGTAGTAGTGGTGACATAGTTTACATTTGTCAGAAAATAAAAATAAAAATGAATATTTTAATTTGTTTCATAGATAAATGTGTACATTAATGTATATGTTCAAACTACTTAAAATATTTTTGCATATTATTTCTAGATGTATTTTAACACACTTAGGAGAATAACTATTAGCAACCCCAAAGTTTTCCAAATTCTATACTCTTCCCTGGGATTAACAGTTTAGGAAGCCACATTAGTTTTCTGGTCACTTGGGTTTCATTTAACATATTGTTACCTTAGTGTCTTACTGCTGTGAAACTCTTTTCTTACATAAATACATAAAGTTTTACCATGGAAAGCCCCAATCCACTATGTGGTGCCTGAGTGGAACGGTGCTGTCATCACACAGGGCTACTGGGGCTTGCCACTAATGAGTGAAATTGTAGCCATGAAGTAGGAGTTGAGGAAAGTGGAAGGCCCTGTCTTCTTGGCCAAACTCACTTAAAGTAGAGCAACTGAGGGTGATTTTAGTAATAAGGAGCTGGGACATGAGAGGAATGGGTGGGGAGTAGAACCAGGTTGTGGCTCAAATGTCACAAATTTGCTGTTCTTAACCAGATTTCATGGATTTTCTTGAATAAATCAAATTCTTTCTCAAATTATTGTAGACACATAGGACAATTTCCAGACTTTATATAGCTATTATTATAAAGGCTGTTTGCTAGGAAAATTGTTTACTGAGCTCCTTACACTGCCATTCCAGAAGTCCAGGGCAAATTTTTACTATCTTCAGAGACTTCAAAATTTCATAATTAGTCTTGTTCATATAGTACCAATGCTCAGAACTATTATATGTTAACTAGTTGGCATATATATAAGCTGGAACAGTACTTTTCAACTCTGGTGCCACATGATTCCCACAGGGGTAGTTCCTTAAAACACTGATGAACACACCTTATCCCAAGATATTCTAATTCAACTCTTCTGTATAGGACCTAAGTATCAGTAATTTAAAAATAATTCCTGCAATGATCCTAACTGGAGCCACATTTGAAAATCACAGAAGTAAACATTTTAGAGGGGATTCATGGATTGGATTCATAGTTGAAATTATGTGACTCTTATGTTTTCCACCAACATTGGAAATTGAGATTACAAACTTTCTGAAGGAATCTGTGTAGTGAAGAGTTATTCCTTCTTTACACCATTATTTATAAACAAACGATAAAAATAACTCAGAGCATAAAATTTTAATTGCTTTTATTTGACAAAACCATGACTTGACAAGTTAAAAATTTTCTTTCTCAACCTTCTATATATGTAATCATCTATGCAAATATACTATTATTTATAAACCTATTCAGGGACTACAATTATTACAGCAAGTGACATATGTTGGTAGAACTTAGTAAATTTCATGTCTACACAATATGGCAATCTGGGATCATTTGGTTACGTAATGACAAGCATTGCCTAAAAGAGATCTAGAAGCATGTAAAAGGCTTAAGGGGAAGAATATAGGAAAGCGTCACCACAATCCAGATAGAATTATTTTCCTGACTTTTTGTAGGAACCCCTATTATCACCTAAGTGGATTTGACTAAGAGGCTTCTTCCAAAGATTATGGTCTTCGTGTATCCAAAATAAAAAGAAAATTAAAAGCAATATTTTTAGAAACTTTACTTTAATGATTATACCATTCCTCCCTAGAGGATGGGCATTTCATTTTACACTTGCAGCAATTGCTACTTTCCCCTATGTGATTTTACCTAATTATATAAGTGGACTATGTTTGGTACAAGATTATTATCATTAGTGTGACAAATTTCTTTCCAAGTTTCAGTTTGTGAAGAATTTACTAGTAAAATCATTTTTTTTTAAATTCTTCAGTCTCTTTAACTGTTGTTAATCAATGCTATGACAAGTTTGTACAAGAATACCCATTTTCTTTTAACATTTGGTTAATTACCAGAAATGATTTAATTAAAGTTTAAGAAGAAACCAACACATTGTGATCTACATTGTAAGAAATCACTGGAAGTTAGTGTCAAAGTCAAAATTTTACTCATCATTCTTGACACTCATTTTGAAAAGGAGGGTAAGGTATTTATTGTGCTGATATCTTGAGGACACATTTTCATGGGGTCTTTTTTCATGTCTCCTTACCATCCCGTGTATGTTGGTAGAATAACTAACTTATAATGATTTAAATTATATCAAATGTGAAATAAAATAAAAATTTAAATTATAAAGACAATGGTTTTAAAACAAAAATAAAAACAAATAAACAAGCCCACCCAAATTTTAACAACTTGCAAATTTCCTGATAACATTAAAGTCATAGGGTCTTGGGCCAAATGCAACTTTGAGAGGTTGTCTGTCTTCATTCCCTGTGTTCACATTGTTAAAACATTATTATGTTTTAATTTCTTGTTTTTTTCACCCTCACATCGCAAAATATTGGCAAGTTCTTTTGACTCATTCTCCAGAATCTCCTCTAATCTTCCTACTGCCATTGTAACTCTTTGTTGATATAGCAGAGTTAACATATGAAAAACAAGAACTCAAAGAATTGATTACTCCTTTTATAAGTTCCTGATGTCAAATTGCTCTTTGACAAAGAAACAAAGACAATTCAGTGGAGAAATTTTTCTCAATAAATAAATAAATAATGCTGGAACAACCATATCTTCACATGCAAAAAAAGAAAAAATCCATGAAAGATAAAATTTATACTTTGAACTCCATTAAAATCAAAATTTTTGTAATGCAAAAGACACAGAAATTAGAGAACGAAAAGAATCGACTGAGTGGGAGAAATCTTTGCAATACATATCTGATAAGACGCTAGTATCCAAAATACACTAAAAACTCTTAAGTAAGAGTAAGTACTTAACTCTTAAGAGTAAGAAATTAAACAAACCAATTAAAAATTGAACACAATATTTGAACAGACATCTCACCAAGAAAAAATACAGATGACATATGCTTACAAAAAGATGATCTATATCATATGTCATCAGAGAATTATAAATTAAAACAACAATAAGATACCATTACACGTTTATTAAAGAGGCTAAAATTCAAAACACTGAGAACACCAAATGCTGACATGGTTATGGAGCAATAGCATTTATTGCTGGTGGGGATGCAAAATGGCAAAGCCACTTTGGAAGGCATTTTGACAGTTTCTTATGAAATTAAACACACTTATAATGTACAATTTACGAATTTCACTCCTTGCTATTTAGTTAAATGAGTTGAGAACTTCTGTTTATGCATAAGCCTGCATAAGAATATTTATAGCACTTTTTTTTTTAAGATTTTATTTATTTATTTGACAGAGAGATCACAAGTAGGCAGAGTGATAGGAGGAAGCAGGCTCCCTGCTGAGCAGAGAGCCCGATGCAGGCCTCGATCCCAGGACCCTGAGATCATGACCTGAGCCGAAGGCAGAAGCTTAACCTACTGAGCCACCCAGGCACCCCTTATAGAACTTTTATTTATAATTTTCAGAACTTGGAGGTAACCAAGATATTCTTCAATAAATAATTGGATAAATAAACTGTGGTACACCAAGACAATGGGATATTCTTCAGCAATAAAAAAGAAATGACTTATCATTTTATGAAAAGACATGGAAGAAACTGAAAAGCATATTGCTAAGTGAAAGAAGCTAATCTGAAAAGGTTAGGTAATGTGTGATTCTAACTATATGGCATTCTGGAAAAGATGAAACCATATATGGAGACAGGAAAATGGTTACTGACTGCTGGTGGTTCTGGGCAGGAGGAAGGGATGAATAGGTAGAGAACAGAATGTTTAAGCACAAGAAACTATTCTGTATGACACTGTAATGGGGGATACACGCCATTATACATTCATCAAAACATGTGGAGTATACAACACAGAGAGTGAACCTGAATATAAACTATGGAATTTAGTTAATAATAATGTAACAATTTTGGCTCATCAACTGTAACAAAGATAGTACATAATTCAAGGTGTTAATAATAAGGCAAACTGTGGGGGGTGGGCAAGGGGAGTTGGAAAACTGTACTTTCCAGTAATTCCTTCTGTAAATCCCAAGCTGTTATAAAGTCTATTAATTGTTATGAAAAAAGTTCCTTCTAGCTTTTTACTGCTTTAGAACAAAATTTATGCTTTTTACTTTTCTTTAAGGTCCTTCATGCTGTGCTTCCTGTCTCTCTTACTTCATCTTCTACAGCATTTCACTTATCTCAAATATCTTCCATTGTGTTATCAAATATAATGCAACTTTCCAATTCAGGACTTCTACAATCGGGATACCCTTGGTGATGTTTTTACCATAAATCTTCATGCCTTCCCTTCATTCACGTGCCTTCAAATTAGAGTTTACCAATTCATCAGCCATTCTTTTTTGCATAGGACATGAATAGATGATATACTTTTACATATGTTTCTTATGTTTCACCTACCTAAGAATGAAATTTTTAAAAATCAGGTGCCTTATTTGTCCTGTCTACCTTTGTCACTTTACAACTGTTTCACAGTCTATAAAAATGGCCATTATGTAAAAGTCACAAAATTAATACTTGAATCAATTAATTTTTGCAATTTTATAGGTGAGAAAGATAAGAAATCGAAAGTTTGATGATTTGTTAATGTCTATTCAGCTGTAATATCATAGGAAGGGAATCTTATTTCCCACTGTCTCTCTGAGCAATGGATGTTCCTCTATGATAGATCATGGGGCAATGCAGCATAGGATAGTCCTACTACCATTGACATAATTTTAGGGAAATAGAGTGGTGTTCATGAAGACTGGTATGAAGTTTTTGTAAATTAGGATGTAATAAAAGCTTAAGTAAGTCACAGTGAAGATGATATTTAATAATATATATTAGGTTAAAATATATGCATTTTTCCTAAAATACACTGTATGTTGATTTTCATTTACATACTTTACAGATCAAAATAGAATCCCATCATTATGGTCTATAAGTACTAGATCTCCACATTCATTGCTCTGAGTAATGAGCTTTTCCCTATAGTTTCCTAGGCCACCTCTAGTCTCTGACATCATTAGTTAAAATGTATTTTAACAAGGGAAATTAAACGCCCAGAATTTTTTGACTTGAGGATTGAATGGTGCTGATATCAATCAACACATATTTGAGACTTCCTGTGGATAAAGTTATTACACTCTGGTCTCTACCATAGAATGAACGGTTCATTTCTTTCTCAGGTTTATGCACATTTAGGGCCATTTTTTTAATGTTAGAGTGAGATCACAAATTCAAGGGAAAACATAAAATATATAGTAAAATTATTATATTCATCCTTAATTTAGTGGGTTTGAAAACTTTTCATATCATGTTTCCTTTCCTTCTAGATTAAAGGTCCAGAAATGCCCCTTTTAATAGGTCTAAAATAAATGAAAATTTGGGAGAGCATTTAATTAACTTTAAATCAATTTTGTTTTCAACAAAATTGAACTATGCATAAATATGAAATATCAACTTAACTGATATAATCATTTATAGCAAGATAATACATATGGGTAAATTATCACCTGTTACCTATATTATAATATAGTTCTGTTCCCCCAAGTAATTTAAATTGATTTTATTGAGATAATAAACATTTATTGATGAAGTGAGTGGCCTATAATACAGAGTGGCATATAATTTTAGATGCTTTAAAACTTGTTACTGCTCTAAATCTTCACAATGACATTTGAGTGTCATTGTCATTTCATTAACATTGCACATCATTTTATACTTCAATTAGGTAACTGCAGATCTTAATGAGATTTTAGTAGTAACAATATGCACAATCATAAAACTTGTGAGCTCTTATGGTGAAATTAAGGTCCAATGCTTGTATGGAGTTGTAAACTTCCTGAGACAGCTCAAGTAAATGGAGACTGGTACCCATGGCTGACTTAAGGCAAAATTTATCTTGTACAGTTTCATGTACTCTTTTTTTTGGAATCTCTGTTCCTTTCTGTACAATCAATCATCACATCAGTACTTGAGCTACAGGATACTTGATGTCCAGAGATTTCCTTTCAAGTATAGAGGGATTGATAATCCCTAAATAATTTAATGTATTTTCCTTACTTTGTGTAAAAAGACACTAAAAGAGAGGCTCTGATCAATAACATAAAGTTAAGGTGTTATAGAAATAGGCAGATACATGGGCTTTGTTGATTCATATTGCCTGTGTATTTGTGTTGTGACTGTTTCAAATCAAAAGTAAACAATTTGTAACCATATTCTGGAAATTCACTGGCCAGAGGTCAAATGAATGGAAGTTTAAGATGTTAAGTCCAATGCCATTGTATAAGGGAGAGAAAGAAATATTCATGAGATCACTATCAGCAGTAATTATATAACACAAAGAAAGAAACTGGATGATATGTGTTGGAAGTGATATGTGCATGTGGAGGGGGAGGTCACATGCTTTGTCAAGCTTACCAATACCTCCATGTTACTCTATCAATATTAAATATTCCTTAAAAGCATCATATTACTTGACCATCATTAACAACTGACAAAACTGATCACTCCCACATTTAGTTTTCAGAACTTCACATATATTTGATTTTTCCTCGTACTGAAGTGGTTATTTCTACTTAATATCCTTTGGTCTCTCCTCAACTCTCTCTTTTTCGGATATTGGAGTTTCCAGGGATCAGTCCTTGGACTTCTTTCTCATGGTACTCACATTTAGTATGGAACTCCTGATTGCTTCTGCCACCCAGATCTATTCCACCCATTAATCTCAGTCAGATAAAATACTATCTCTCTAGATGTTTCAAACAAAATCTTTGACATGATATTCAACTTTTGTCTTTTTCTTATAAATTACTTCCAATCTATTAGCAAAAATATATATAAATGCTAAGCACCTCTTTGCTGCCTCTAAAGCTCTCATGTTGGTCCAAGTTACGAATATCTCTTCATTGCATTCATACTCTGTTTCCCTGTGTCAGCATAGGCTGTTCTACACAACATATCTAAGTTATTTTATCATTCCTCCATTTAAACCCTCCATTCACCTACTTCTTTATCAAGTATTCATTCTGAATTCATTCTTTGATTTAGTCATCAAATATTTTCACATGGTCTATCACTTAACAAGCAAAATTGATGTCTGCCTTCATAAGCTCACATTCAAGCAAGGAAGAAACATACAATAAGCAACATATATTACTCAGAACATAAATTTTTATTTTATGAAAAATAGTAATTGTAGAAAACAGTAAGGGGGATCCAGAATGCTAGGTTGTTAATGGTGGAGAGAGGCATACACAGGCTGCAGTATTAAAGTAGGTAGAGTAAGCCTCATTGAGAAGGTGAGATTTGAGCACAGATTTGAGGGAGATAAAAACTTACATGTACATCTGGAGGAAGAGTGTTCTGGACAGAGGGAACAATAGACACAATATCAAAAGTAGAAGCCTACCTGAAGTGTGCTGATGATTTTGCTCCAGTAATACTACTCTCTGATACTGGTGTTTTCTTCCCATGCTCTTGCACAAGCGTCTTCATTTCTGGGGCTCCTTCTTCCTGGAATGTGCTTTCCAGAGTATTTGCAAGACTCAAGTATGAAACTATTCCATATCTTTGCTCAAATTTAACATCAAAGAGGTCTTCCCCTGACTGCATTATTTAAAACTGCAACTCTTCTTACCTGGCACTATCCATCCCCCTTCTCTGCTTTAATTTTGACAATTCTACTTAGCATAATCTATTATACTATTTTATTTATTTGTCTTATCTGTTGTTTATCTCTCAGTCCAAAGAGTAATTTGCATGAGTTCAGAGATTTTGTGTATTTTGCTTTTTGACTTGTCTCCAACATTTAAAACAGTGCCTGGCACTACTTCTTTGGGCTACTCCCTATTTTTTAATTTTTTGATTTGCATTTATTTTTTATTTATATTCTTTAAATTTTTAATTCCAGTGTAGTTAATATATATGTTTTTTAAGATTATTTATTTATTTATCTGGCAGAGAGAGAGAGAGATCACAGGTAGGTAGAGAGGCAGGCATAGAGGGGGGAAGCAGACTCCCTGCTGAGCAGAGAGCCCAATGTGGGGCTCGAACCCAGGACCCTGAGATTATGACCTGAGCTGAAGGCAGAGGCCCAACCCTATGAGCCACCCAGGTGCCCCAATATATATGTTATATTAATTTTAGGTGTACAATTATAGTGACTCAAAAATTTTATCCACTACTCAATGCTCATCATGATAAGTACACTTTTAATTCCTTTCACCTGTTATACTCATTCCCCCACATGCCTCCTCTTGGTAACCACCGGTTCTCTATAGTTAGAAGTCTGTTTTAGATTTCTCTCTTTTTTTTTTTCTTTCTTCATTTGTCTTCTTTCTTAACTTCCACATATAAGTGAAATCATATGGTATTTTTCTCTCTCTGTCTAACTTATTTCACTTTGGGCTACACTCTATTTTAATCTAGTGAATGGAATTAGCGAAGCATTGAATAAATATCCACTGAATGAAAAAATGGATGCGTGAGGCACCTGGGTGGCCCAGTCATTGAAGCATCTGCCTCAGAGTGGGGTCATGATCCCTGGGTGTTGGTATTGAGATCTGAGTCAGGTTCCCAGCTCCCTTTCCCTTTTCCCCTCTCCCTTGCTCTAAATCATGCTCTCTCACTCTCTCAAATAAATAAATAAAATATTTTTAAAAAATGGATGCTTATTAAGGAGCCCTAACTAGTATTGCTCATTAAAATAAAACAAACAGATACATGCTATTGTTATATAAGATACTAACATTAGAGGAGGCTAGGTGAAGGGAATACCGCATCCCAACTCACAAGTTCTTGCATCTTTAAATATTTAAATAGTAATAGAATTCTCACAAATTGCAGATCACCTAGATAAGTAAAATATGACTTCTCAGAAGTGATCTTCATGTCATTAATGTGTATTGACTGGAGTGCTGGTCAAACATTTTTAAAAAGATATTTAATACTTGGGGCTCCTGGGTAGCTCAGTGGGTTAAGCATCTGCCTTCAGCTCAGGTCATGATCCTGGGGTCCTGGGATCGAGCCCTGCGTGGGACTCCCTGCTTGGGCGGAGTCTGCTTCTCCCTCTCCCTCTGCTGCTGTCTCCTGCTTGTACCCTCTGTCTCAAATAAATAAATAAAGCCTTTTAAAAAAAGATGTTTAATACTTTATAAAAGTGGCTGCTAGCTAAAAATTGCGTACAACAAAATTCTGTCCAGCTCCCTTTACAAGTTTGAGACACTTTTCCCCCCCTAAAATTCTGTAATTTTTTGGGGTGGTATTTATACTCTTGGTGAAGTACCAGCCTGCCTGGGTGGAATGAAACCAGGCATTTTGGAGTCCTTCGGCTTGGTGCAGTCCAATCTGCCTGACTATGGGGTTCATGCTAGGACAGTACCTCCCAGAGAAGGTCATTTATTTATTTATTTTTTAAATTTTATTTATTTATTTGACAGAGAGAAACACAGTGAGAGAGGGAACACAAGCAGGGGGACTGAGAGAGGGAGAAGCAGGCTTCCCGCCGAGCAGGGAGCCCGATGTGGGGCTTGATCTTGGGTCTCCGGGATCATGACCTGAACTGAAGGCAGTTGCTTAACCAACTGAGCCACCCAGGTGCCCGGAGAAGGTCATTTAATAACTGTGTGGTCATGGTGGAATAAAGGGTAATGCTACAGATGGTACCTATTTTGAGTTGATTTCTGTACATGTGTAAGGTAGGAATCAAACTTCATTCTTTTGAATCAGTTGTCCCAAACTCAATTTTCTAAAATCCCTACTCCTTCTCCTATCAAATTATCTTGGCTCCGTGTTAAAAATCAATTGTTCATAAATGTGAAGGTTTAGATTCTAAGTGCTATGTCAGGACCATACTGTCTAGAACACTTTGTAGTAAGTTTTAAACGGAAGAATTATGAATATTCCAACTTTGTTCCCATTTTTCAAGATTGTTTTAGCAAATCTATGTCCCTTATATTTCCACATACATTTTAGAATGAGCTTGCTAATTTCTGCTACAGATCTTGTTTTTTTTAAGATTTTATTTATTTACATGACAGAGAGAGAGATCACAAGTAGGCAGTGAGGAAGGCAGAGAGAGCAGAGGAAACAGGCTCCCTGAGGAGCAGAGAGCCCCATGCAGGCCTCGATCCCAGGACCCTGAGATCATGACCTGAGCTGAAGGCAGAGGCTTTAACCCACTGAGCCACTCAGGTGTCATGTAGTTTGGGTTTTATTAAGGATTGTGATGAATTTGTAGATCAAATTGGGGAGTATTGTCATTTAAACAATATTAAGTCTTACAATATATGAACATTGGGTGCCTTTTCATATATTTAGATCTTTTTAAATTTCTTTCAACAATATTTTGTAATTTTCAGTGTGCATATTTTATGCCACTCTTTAATTGATTCCTATGTATTGTATTCTTTTTGATGCTGTTGTAAAGTAAATGATTTGCTTAATTTTATTTTTGGATTCTTCATTGCCAGTATATTGAAATAAAGTAATTTTTTATATGTTGATGCTATATCCTGCAACTGCTGGACTTCTTTACTTGAGATACTTTTAAGGGCAAAAGTACAATGGGGAGTCAACCATAGCCCATTTGCAATGTTTTCTTAGTCTGAAATATGTTGTGAAAACATGCAGAGTGTGTCTAGATATAGAGATGGGCAGGGTGAATAATTCAAGAAGTCATGCCAGATTCTTGTATCCTGAGATCTGGAGGACAAGGAGCCCTTTCCTGCAAGGTCCAAGGTAGTCCTTGAGAGAGATTAACCCCTGTACTGCTTGTTGAGAAAATCTTCCAAATTCCTTAGGGAGACCACAAGTGCAAGGACACAGCCCTTTGGAAGCTAAGAGACTCACTGAGATAGTTGGGTCAAATAGTGAAAGTACAGAGTTGAGATACTGGTATGGAGGAAGGTGAACTAAATAATTCCAGAATCAACAAAATTCCACAGCTATAAAACGTAAGCAAGATAAGGACCTGACTACATTAATTAATAAGCTATAATAATATTAGTGACTGTTGGCCTAAATACACACACGTTAGATGATTTAATATAAGACAAACTAGTTTAAGATATTTAAAAATATATCATATAGGAGGATATTTAATTCAGCAGAAGGCTTTATAAAATATTCTTCATAACCTATCTGTTCTCTACTCTGAATGACTCTGCCACTTATCAGTTCTCTACTAAAGCATCAGGCATCTAGTGATATATTCTACACTTACCCTTATTCATTAGTCTTCAAACTCTTAATAGAGGAAATCTTTTTTCAAGAAATTATTATTCAGAAACCCCATACTCAAAATACATAAAAACAGATTGAATCAAAAAGTATCTAAAATTTTAAACCTCTCTATATAAATGCCCTGTTAACAGTGTTATCTATGACAATTGAGAAGTAATAGAGACATTAAATTTAAAGAAGAAAAATTTTATTGCCATGAAGACATTGTTTCAACTTATTGGAGCAAAAATATTCATATATTATTTCTGTAATAAAAATATATTTTGGAAAAAACATTGTAATACTATGTAATAAGTATTATAAAATGGGCAGAGATACAAGATGTCATGGAAAAGCAAAAGCAAGAGTATCCACTTGTGGCCTGATGGCCAAGAAATAATCTGTCAGGCAATTTTTGGAGGGAAAAGGTGTGATTTCTCTCAGTAGTCAATGATCACTTCTGCTGATGCATCCTTTTAGTATCACCTCTTTGGAAAAAACTTTATTGTATTTCTTCCAAGAAATTGCAATTGGAACTGGTTGCCAAATAGAGACAGTATGGCTATAGCCCTCTTAATATCTTTCAGAACCTCACCCAGCTCAGTTCCAATCTCCTCTACTTTCGCTCAACTTGGTAAAATTCTAGAGCTGTTCTGGAGATAATTTCACATATTGAAGAAGTGAAAAGTAACTCTAGAACAGAAACAGTCAACTGTCAAGACATATGGCTCAGTGGCTAAGAGGGGAACTGAACAGAAAAGGATCTAGAAATCATAGTAAGGGATTGGGCATTTCTTGAAGAGGAAGAGGAAGATTTTGAATGGTTCAAACAGGGAAATGTCATCATCATATTCATGGCCTTAAAAGATGCTAAGAATGTATAGCCATTTAACAGACTGTGGCAAGGAGAGATGACAGTAAATAATTTGAGTTAGACAGTTAAGTATGGGAAAGCAAAGGGTGATTTTAAGAAGAAAATTTATAGGTCGGTTGAAGTGAAAAGTATAGATATTAAGAAAATGAAGTAAAAAGGACCAACCAGTTCTCTATAGGATCTAAGAGTAAGGTAGTTTTGTTCTTAGACACACAGTGATAGTCTGGTCTGGGTGACTATAAATATTAGTTGTCTGGAACTGCACAAACCACTCACATTAATAAAGTAAGTATAATTATCTCCTTTAAGACTTTTTAAATTATATTTTTATGCAGATTTGACATTTACCCAATACCTTACATACTCCTAAATCTGTTGGAAGTTCGAGAGATTTGTGATTTTTATTCTAAGAAATTATTGTTTACATAAATGAACTGTCACTTTTCAAGGACTACATTAAATTCCACTCAAAAGGCCTTGGGAGTAGAACTATCAATATGATATTTTAAATGATAATTATAGTTAGTATCTTCATATACAGTGAATAGAGTTACTGGATTATATAATTTAAAAGTGT
>PITA01003278.1:16957-141982 GCA_004023965.1 Spilogale gracilis
GGACGCCTGGGTGGCTCAGTTGGTTAAGCCACTGCCTTCGGCTCAGGTCATGATCCTGGAGACCCGGGATCGAGTCCCACATCGGGCTGCCTGCTCGGCGGGAAGCCTGCTTCTCCCTCTCTCACTCCCCCTGCTTGTGTTCCCTCTCTGGCTGTGTTTCTCTCTGTCAAATAAATAAAATCTTTAAAAAAAAAAAAGTGTAAAATAATGATAAATTTAAAATTTGCCAAATGACATAAGAAAATAACATGAATTTTGAAATACTGCTTTTATCAATAATTCCACTTCTTTCTTTGATTATAAATAGAATCAGAGTGAAATACACTGAAATTAGTATTTCATTTTTAATTTTTTAAAAGCTATTTAATCACATTATTTTTTTAAGATTTTACTTATTTATTTGACAGAGAGAAACACAGCCAGAGAGGGAACACAAGCAGGGGGAGTGAGAGAGGGAGAAGCAGGCTTCCTGCTGAGCAGGGAGCCCGATGTGGGGCTCGATGTGGGGCTTGATCCTGGGTCTCCGGGATCATGACTTGAGCCGAAGGCAGTCGCTCAACCAACTGAGCCACTCAGGTGCCCCTTAAAAGCTATTTAAAATCTAAACACCTCTCTTTGCATGCCACTGGGGAAAAAAGCTGCACTCTAACAATTTGCTAACATAGATATTTTAGGAAAACCTTTAGTTATATATGAATTGGACATTTTGATTTCATGGACATCATTGCTTAAAGGCAATTCTACCATTTGTTTTTACCCCATTTCTATATAACTCCTTTTCCTCAACGGATGGCTATGTATAGATAGATAGAGTTGTAAATAAGACATAGAGAGAGCGGCGCCTGAGTGGCTCATTGTTAAGCATCTGCCTTCGGCTCAGGTCATGATCCCAGAGACCCAGGATCAAGCCCCGCATCGGGCTCCCTGCTCAGCAGGAAGCCTGCTTCTCCCTCTCTCACTCCCCCTACTTGTGTTCTCCCTCTAGCTGTGTTTCTCTCTGTCAAATAAATAAATAAAATCTTTAAAAAATACATATATAAAGAGAGTTATTGATGTGGATATAAATTGTTACCAGAGTTTAATCATATTTGATTATAAGAGTAAATAACTATTTTCAAATATCCTAGGTATTTTCACAGAAAAAAGATCATAAAAGAAACTTAGGTATGCTTAGAGAATTGTCAAAAGGGCTTAGAGAGCATGAGTCAGAGAAATATGTCCTTCTTGGAGATTTGGAGGCTGCAGAAATTACATAAAACTGGTTCTAATGAGTTCCCCTTTCTGCAGTGCCAAATTGAGTGATTTTTACCCACATTAAGAACTTAGGAGTTCATACAAATTTTGTTTTGCCAACTACTGCCAGAGGTTAATGGCTTCTCCTTTACTTTGGTCTTTCAAATCTTATGTGAATACTTCTCATTGGTATAATCTAACCCAGACTTCTGTTGACAAGAGATTCTGGGAAGTACAATTTCAAGGTTTCTCCCATGCAGCATAAGAGAGAATAATATTGATTTGACAATTCACAATATGTCACAAAGATATAGAAAAATAAAGTGTGGGTATCTACAGATACATAAAAAGTTAAGTGACAAAAGTAATTATTTGAGAGATTATGGACAAAAAACTGAATTTATTGATTCAACAAAAAGGAATCTGTCAATACACATATATGTATTAAACAAATACTAGATATTATTCTTAGGATGATAGCCCAAAGAATTAACAAGTCAGGAATTTTTTCATCTTATAAAAATATATAAAAGAATATATTATAGAAGAATAAGATTATATAAAAGAATAAAAGAATAAGATTAGGGAGAGAAACATTTTTTTTCTATTTACTAAAAGGGTATAATGAAAATAAAATATTCAGATAATAAGGAAAATAACTATTATGTTACACTATTTATTTTAAAGATTTATTTACTTATTTTAGAGGGAGAGCATGCCCATAACAGGGGAGAGGCAGAGGAAGACAGAGAGAGAGAATATTAAATAAACTCTCTGTTGAGTGAAGAGCAGGGCTTTCTATCTTGGGACTCTATGATCATGATCTGGACAAAAATCCACAGTCATATACTTAACTATGCCACCCAGGTACCCCTCATCTTATGCCTTTTAAATGGGTAACAATGTTTAGTGCTTTCCATTAATTGTTTGCTATACTATCTCTTTATGATAACTTTCCATGATTTTAATTCTAAAATAATTTTATCATGATTTAATAAAATTGAAGTCATGTTTACTTAAAACATTTTTTGTTACTATGGTCTTTATCCTTTAAGGCAGCATATATTTCATTGAGTTGAATTATAAAAGCTACTTTTTTTCCTGCTATTCAACATTTAGGCTCTTTTGACACTTTTACAGAATAATAGACTCTAGGCATATAACTTTTTTTATTGCTTGGATTGATGCATTACAACAAGTTCCTAGGAATGGAAAACACAAATATTTTCATGGGATTTGATATATATGACATAATTTTAATTTATATTCACTCTGTTACTAGGATATGTTATCTGACTTATTGACATCATGTAATTTAAGTTATCTTTATCTTGTAATTAATATGACACATGATACTCTGCTTTTTATTATTTACATACATTACTCACACCTTCACATATAGTTTATAGTTCCTAGTTGATCTCAAGATTCTTGTAGTTAGGATCTTTGCCTTGTTCATTTTTCTACCATACATGATGACTAAACCACAAACACTCTATAAACACATATCAATCCATTTAAATTATGTGATCATAAGATATGAGAAGCTAAAAAGTAAAATTCAGATTATTTAGATGAAGAAACATGTCAAGGAAATCTTTCCTGCTCATCATGTGTTTTCACATTATTCTTTTTAAGGTTTTATTTATTTATTATGTATGTATGTATTTATTATTGAGAGAGAAGGAGAGCGAGCTTGGAGAGGAGCAGAGGGAGAGGAACAAGCAGATTCCATGCTGAGTGCAGAGCCTGACATGGCGCTCAATCTCATGACCCTGAAATCACAACCTGAGCTGAAATCAAAAGCCAGACACTTAACTGACTGAGCCACCCAGGTGCCCCTCCACATTACTCTTTTTACGCATTCTTCTAGGTGTTTAGTGGCTTATTTTCTAATATATTTACTTCCATTTTATTGTATTAGGAGTCATAAAATGACCTATAAACCTTACATCACAATAGTCAAATTTGGTAAGATAAATAAGCATTTTAGAAAAGTTGAAAATAATATTACTTTAGATAGATTACATTTTTAAAAAAAGATTTTATTTATTTATTTGACAGAGAGAAACACAGCCAGAGAGGGAACACAAGCAGGGGGAGTGAGAGAGGGAGAAGCAGGCTTTCCCCACAGAGCACGGAGCCCGACGCGGGGCTTGATCCTGGGTCTCCAGGATCATGACCTGACGCAAAGGCAGTCGCTTAACCAACTGAGGCACCCAGGCGCCCCTCAGATAGACTGCATTTGAATTTGATAAATAAAAATACAGAAAGTTTGTATATAGCTTCCCATCATCAGATTGATGTGTTTCTAGGAAAACTCGTCTCATGTGCCATCTCTTAAATTTTAAGGACCTTGTTCAGGTTTATAACAGCAGGAAGGGAGGCAAGGAGGCAGGAAGGCAGGCTGGCAGGAAGGAAGTAAAGAAGGAAAGGAAAAAGACAGAAGGAGAGAAAGAAAGAAAGAAGGGAAAAAAGAGAAAGAAAATTTGCTTTGAGGTATCTATGAGTATTTTAATGGCTCATAGATATGAAGGCTATGTATAAAATATGACTGTTTTCACCTTGCAAGTTAATCTATATGCCTATGCTCTTTTCTGCTACTGAAATTCACTCCATTTCAAATCTATTTCTCTAATTACTTATAAACATTAAACACAGAGAACAAAGAGTTTTTGTTTGTTTGTTTGTTTGTTTGTTTAGAGGACAAGAGAGCATGAATGGGGATAGGGGCTGAGAGAGAGAATCTTTCAGCAGACTCCATGCTGAGCCCAGTGGATGGGGGGTTGCAGAGAGGGCAGCTCCATCTCAGGACCCATGAGATCATGACCTGAGCCAAAACCAAGAGGTGGACTTTTAATCGACTAAACTACCCAGGTGCCCCAAAACTTTTAACTATAAAAATTACAGTCAGGGCTCCTGTGTGGCTCAGTTGTTTAAGCCTCAGACTCTTGGTTTTGGCTCATGTCATGATCTCATGGGTGGTGAGATTGAGTCCCCTTGGGCTTGTGCTCAGAAAGGAATTTGTTTAAAGATTCTCTCCCTCTGCCCCTCTTCCAATTCCTGCAAAAGTGCTCCCTCTCTCTCTCAAATAAATAAATAAATATATATTTAAATAAAATTGCAACCTATTTTTTATGAGTTATTGCCTTTGACTGCTTTTTTGTTACTTGTCAGAGCTTAAAATTGCAGGTTCATTCCTTAAATAACTGGATAATCCTAATGTATCAATCTTAATAGCCAAATTGTCCTTGAGTTCCATGTGCCCCCAAAGCCTGTAATTCATTTCATCCCATTTCACTTCTTCTTACAGATAAAGAGAAGTTTAACTTTAAAGTTATTACTTTCTGTGACTACATGATTTTAAATGGTATCAGTCTCTCAGAGCCATATAGCAGACCTTGAAGGATCTTCTTTTTTTTAAAGAAATCTCAAAGATATGGACATTTCGGGAGAAATCATTGAAATTCAATCAAGGAGTTGTTGAGCCATTTTAAAAATGCTTAGATGAAGTTCAAAAATTAGAGTAGACATAATTGACAACTCAGAGAGCCCTGCAGGTGATTCCTAAGTCTGAAAAAAACAGAGGGAAAGACTAGAAGAGCATAAAAATGGTTAGACACAAAAAGACTATAGAAAAAGTGAAATATATATGGATGACAAGTTACTTCAGAAACAAAGTCTGCAACTATACTGAGTTTACCATAGCCTATTTCTTTTGCATAATTTGACTGCCATCACTAATCTACATAATTTTCAGAAAGGTACAAAGCACTCTTTTCCTAAATATATAAAAAGGGAAACCATATTGTATTTTATTTTTTGAGAGAGAGAGAGAAAGAGAGAGAGGTGTAGGGGCAGAGGGAAAGGGAGAGAAAGAACTTTCAGCAGGCTCCATGCCCAGTGCAGAGCTGGATCTCACAACCCTGAGATCAAGACCTGAGCTGAAATCAAGAGTCAGGTACTTAATCAACTGAGCCACCCAGGTGCCCCAAAAAAGAGAAACAATATTTTAAATATCATCCTTATATAACATTTTAAAATGAAACATTTGTCTAAATTAAAGCAGAAGATACAAATTGCATAGCATACATTTCTCCTTATCTATTTTCTGGAATATTCCATTGTTAATTTATTGACCACCTCCACTCAAGTCCTCACCTGATTACCCTTATCTAAAAGCAACTGCTTCATTTTTAGACCTTATTCTTAGTTTGTCTGCTGTGAGATTCCTTTTTAGTAGTAGTATTATCATTCTACCAATTTTCATTGGAAAGTACAAAGTTTAATTATATGAAAAATTAATATTTTGTCAAACAATTTATGTAAATCTGAGCAGTTGTCATGAGAGAATGAGGGATGGAAGAAGAAAGAAGGATATAAGATTTATAAAAAGAGCCAACTACTTTCTATTAATTTTCAAAGGTTATCATGTTGATTTTCCTGGAGAGTAAAATCAAAGAGACAGTAGGAAACATCAGACTCTCTCTAACATTTTCAAATTCAGTATTTACCCTATTTTGTTTAACTATTATAATATCTTATAACCTCACATTTATAACATGAGTAAAATCGGAAACATATTTAAAGGTAGACATTTATGGTCTGGGTTCACACACTTCAGTATACTACTACCCAGGGAGTAGCAAAGATTAAAAGAGAAAAAGTCTTAAATATTTCCATATATTTTAGAAAATATTCCTGCTTTTTTTCCTTTATTGAATAAGTATTGGAATGGTATCAATAAAATTCTACAAAATTATTATTTATTATAATTCCATACTTTAACTAGAGCAAAAGCTACTTATACAAATTACATATGTCATTACAAAAAAAATTCTCAAGATACACTTATTAGAATCAGCCTAAAAACTGTATCATTATTTAGTGGAGGCTAATAATATTCTGTTTAGTGGATCATCACTTCAACAGATTCTTGAGAAATGGCATTTGCTAAAGCCAAAAATCAAATCAAAACAATTCCTTTGTACAGATAATCAAGAATCATCAAAGTCATTAAATGTCATACAAATCTAATATTGAAAAAGTCTAGATGGAATCATATTTTAATTCTGAAATAATTTGAAGCTTCTTTCAAAAGGCCAACATTTCTATAGTTGTCAGAAGATTATCCAAGAGACAATTCTCCAAGGGCCTCTCACATTTGGCACATCTTCCAAACAGAGGCAGTAAGAGTTTCTGTCCTGCGTTATTTTCTCATGGATGTTTATACAGTAAACCACATTGGAAGATAGAGACAGTGCCTCCTCTGGGCACTATCAATTCAGAATTGTTTGCTGTCCAAGATAGTAAAGATAATGTTTTTCCTCTAAGGCAAAGATTGAACAGATTTACTAGTGGTTCCCTCTAAAATATTGAGGTTTCCCAAGTTTAAATCTCTTTGGCTACAATGTAAACCCACTATATGTGCAGCACCCACCTGAGCCTTCCTCTTCATCACCTTCATGGTATATGAGGGACAAAAAGAAACAACAATCACATAATGCTCAAATTGCTTGCTGTGCCATGAGTAGCACAGTCCTCTATTTCTAACCCAGAAAACTTATGACCTCTGCCAATATCCATGCAATTATAGCAGACCAACTTGCAGCGTGGAAGCAGGGTAAAATTTCAGATCCTTTACATTATGGACAATGGGTAAAATCCAATCCTGTGATTGTGTAGAGGGACTTTAAACTAAGAAACTATATTTCTGAGGCTTTGTCCATGATAGTTACTTACCTGTTTCCTTCACATGCGTGCACACATATACACACACACACAAACACACACATCTATATTCAGTATAGGATTTGATGGCGGGGGAGGGGGGCTCAAGATGGCAGAAGTCCAGGTGACCACATTTCCGGGAGTCCCTTGAAGTGAGCTCAATTCCTGCAAAAAAACACTACAGGAACATTGTGAGCACCCAGGAAATCAGCCTGAAATGTGATATTTTGCGCTTCTGGATCACCACGGGAGACAAGGACCATCGGCAAAAGGTAGAAACAAGAGAGAGTTACCGGAGGCTTACCTCCAGAGACAGGGTGGGGGAGGAAGCCCGCAGAGCTGAACCATTGAAAACAAATACCCCAGCACCAAAGTGCTCTGTGTTCGGGAAATAACAGCAGATTATGGTCTGATTCGGGGTGCGGCAGAACCGGGAATGCAACAGAGCCAGCAGCACGGAGTCTGTTTTTCTGCCGCTGCAGCGGGGAGACAGGGATCCGCAGGGAGAGGAAGTGCCCGCGGCTGGAGGGAACTCAGAGAGGCTGGTAGTGCGGAATCTATCTTTCCACCGCTTAAGCCGGAGGAGCAGGGATTCGTAGAGAGAAAGAGTGCCCTGTGTGGCACAAAGGAACTCAATGAAACCAGTGGCGTGGAGTCTATTTTTCCGCCACTCTCTTTCTTTTCTTTTTTTCCCCCCTTTCCTCCACTGCTTTTCTCTCCTGCTCCTCTCCACCCCGTAGGCCAGGCATGGATCCCCCAGGGAAGGCGATTTTGCAGACTTGCACGGGACCTGCAGGGCCGTGGGGCCGCAGGTCCCGGGTCACAGACAAGGTCACGCAACCCAAAATCAGTTGTGGTTTCGAGGTACGGGAGTGAAACAACAAGTGGGGGCTTGGGCAGAAATCAATCCAGCATCTGCGCCTGCCCAGCTGTGACAGGCTACCAATCGGGAGGCAGTATAGGGCTTCTCTCTGTGTAGAGGCTCTCTCTGGGAAGGAGGTCTTGGCACAGACATCTTGCTCTGACCTGACTTCCTCAGCAGATGAAAAAGGCTGTTAAAAAAACAACCCCCCCCACCAGAGAACTGTACCCTGACAACCTGGTTACCATGGAGACCAGTTCTAGCAGGGGGGCGGAGAGATGCAGCCCAGGTAGTAGGGACTGAAAACAGCGTGGCAGGCCCCGCCTCCAGAAGGCAAGCCAGAAGCACAGGAGGACAACACTCAAACTGTAAAACCCCAACGTCAGGGAGAAAGGCAATTTATTAAACTCCTGGTACTGACTACAAGTACCAAAGACCTACACTTTATTGATACAGTTTTTCACCTTATTTGCTTTTTTAACTTTTTTCTATTTTTACTTTTAAAGTTTCCATTTTAAACTTAAAAATGCATTCTCACGGCTTTTGTTCTTTTAATTTTTAACACACTTTTTATCACAATGTGATACTCAATACAACACTCCATAACAGTTTTTACCTTAAAATTTTTTCAAACACATTCCTGTATTTTCTGTTGTTGTTGCCTTTTGTTCCCCTGTTTCTTTTATCTGTTTTTTTCCCTTTCTTCTCTCTTCTTTCCTTTATTTTCTCTTTTACATATACATATAGTTATAAGCTTCAAGGTAATCCTACATCCCCATTCAATACTACCCCTATATACAACCAGTTCTAATCTCATTATATCTTTAGAAAGTGGGCTAATCCAACAATAATAACAAGACAAACTCGGGAGCATCTGAAACGCATTCATTGCCCACAAGGTGTGTCTGCCCTCACATTCCCACTCTAGTCTGTCAGTGTTTCTGTGTAATTCTTCTTGCTTTTGTATTATATAAATTCTGATCTTGGGGGTCATCCAGGTTGGGTTTTGATTTTTGATCTCTTCATTTACCCTTGATAGCCCTTTTCTTTACCCTGTAGTAGTTTTGTACCATATAAATCATACCACTGGGCCCCACTCTGGCAGGGGTTTCTTTTCTTGCTTCCTTTCTTCTGTTTTCTTTTTTCTTTCTCCTCCCTTTTTGGTGGTGAATTATGGATGCTCCAAAACCTTCCAGTGACCAATCCACCTAGATAGTGGCTGATATATTTAACTACACACCCCCTCAACCATTCCTCACCACAATGACTCGGAGGAGGAACATCCAACAGAAGAAGAACCCTGAGACTGCAACCCTGGTCACAGAATTACTGGAAATGAACATAAACAATATGGCAGAAATGGAATTCAGGGCAGCAATCATTCAAGCAATGGCTAATTTGGAAAAGAACATTAGTCTCAAAATGGAAGCCATAATAACAGATGTGAAAGCTGAGGTTAGAAAGGCTATTTATGAGATGCAATCTAATTTAAATATGCTAACAGCTAGAGTAAGTGAAACTGAAGATCGTATCAGTGAGTTAGAAGACAGATGGATTAAGAAAGAGGAGCAAGAGAAGTCTTGGAGCAAACAGCTAAAATCCCATGAAAACAGAATAAGGGACATAAATGATGCCATGAAACGCTCCAATATCAGAATTATTGGAATCCCCGAAGGAGTTGAGAGAGAGAGAGAAGCCTAGAAGGTATAGCTGAACAAATCATGGATGAAAATTTCCCTAATCTGGGGAATGAAACAAATGTTCATGTCCTAGAAGAAGAGGAAACCCCACAAGATCAATAAGGCCAGAAAAAACCTCCAGGCACATAATTGTGAAATTCATGAATCATAAAACCAAAGCATATGTCTTAAGAGCAGCTAGGGGAAAGTGATCCCTTATCTATAGAGGGGGACCATCAGAATAACGTCAGACCTTTCCACAGAAACCTGGCAAGCCAGAAAGGGCTGGCAAGACATATTCAGGAAATTACATGACAAAAATATGCAACCAAGGATAATGTATCCAGCAAGGTTGACTTTCAGAATGGAAGGAGAAATAAAAAGCTTCCAGGACCCTCAAAGTCTAAAAGATTATGCAACCAGGAAGCCAGCACTATAAGAAATACTAAGAGGGTTTCTATAAAGGAGAAACGAACCCAAGGGTGACAAAGAACAGAAATTTACAGAGGTAATCTATAGAAACATGAACTTCACAGGCAACATGATGTCAATACAAACGTACCTATCAATAATCACTCTCAATGTGAACGGCCTAAATGCTCCAATAAAAAGACACAGGGTTGTGGATAAAACGACAGGACCCATCCATATGCTGTTTACAAGAGACTCATCTTGAATCTAAAGACACTTCCAGATTGAAAGTGAGGGGATGGAGGACCATCTTTCATGCCAATGGACCTCAAAAGAAAGCCGGGGTAGCCAGACAAATTGGATTTTAATCTAAAGACTGTAGTCAGAGACACAGAAGGACACTACATCATTCTTAAAGGGTCTATACATTAAGAAGATCTAACAATTGTAAATATTTATGCCCCTAACATGGGAGCAGCCAACTACATAAGCCAACTGTTAAACAAAATAAAGAATCATATTGATATGAATACATTAATTGTAGGAGATCTCAACACACCACTCTCATCAATGGACAGATCATCTAAACAGGAAATCAACAAAGAAACAATGGAATACTGTTTGTTTATGAGACTGTTTTTTTTTTTCCCTCCCATTGGATATTCTTTCCTGCTTTGTCAAAGATTAGTTGACCATAGAGTTGAGGGTCCATTTCCAGATTCTGTATTCTGTTTCATTGATCTATGTATCTTTTTTTTTGCCAGTACCCATACTGTCTTGATGATTACAAATTTTAATGACACTTGAAGTCCAGAATTGCGATGTCAGCAGTTTTGGTTTTCTTTTTCAACATTCCTCTGGCTATTCAGGGTCTTTTCTGGTTCCATCTAAATTTTAGGATTATTTGTTCCATTTCTGTGAAAAAAGTTGATGGTATTTTGATAGGGATTGCATTGAATGTGTACATTGCTCTAGGTAGCATATATACTTTCACAATAGTTTTTCTTCCAATCCTTGAGCATGCAGTTTTTCCATTTCTTTGTGTCTTCCTCAATTCCTTTCATAAGTATTCTATAGTTTTCCAAGTACAGATCCTTTGTCTCTCTGGTTAGATTTATCCCTAGGTGACTTATGGTTTTGGTGAGATTGTAAATGGGTTTGACTCCTTAATTTCTCTTTCTTCTGTCTTATTATTGGTGTATAGAAATGCAACTTTTTTCTGGGCATTGGTTTTATATCCTGACACTTTATGGGATTCCTTATGAGTTCTAGCAGTTTTGGGGTGGAGTCTTCTGGATTTTCCACATAAAGTATATCATCTGCAAAGAGAGTTTGACTTCTTTGTTGATTTAGATGACTTTTATTTATTTTTGTTGTCTGATTGCTGAGGCTAGGACTTCTAATACTATGTTGAATAGCAGCGATGATAGTGGACATCCCTGAATATTCCTGACCTTAGGGGAAAAGTTCTCAGTTTTTCCCCTTGAGGATGATATGTGCTGTGGGATTTTGGTATTGATGTATATACCCTCTATCCCTACACTACGAAAAGTTTTAATCAAGAAAGGATGCTGTACTTTGTTAAATGCTTTTTCTGCATCTACTTAGAGACCATATGATTCTAGTCCTTTCTTTTAATAATGTAGTGCATCACATTAATTGATTTGTGGATGTTGAACTAACATTGCAGCCCAGGAATAAATCCAACTTGGTCATGGTGAATAATCCTTTTAATTACTGTTAGACTCTATTGGCTAGAACTATTGTGACTTCATCAAGATAAAAATCTTTTTCACAGCAAAGGAAACAGTCAACAAAATCAAAGACAACCAACAGAATGGGAGAAGATATTAGCAAATGACTTGTCAGATAAAGCACTCGTATCCAAAATCTATAAAAAAGACAGAACAAAACAAAACATAAAACAACTCATCAAACTCAAAACCCAAAGAACAAGTAATCCCAACAAAAAATGGGCAGAAGTCATGAACAGACATTTCTGCAAAGACATCCAAATGGCCAACACTACTTAGCATCAAGGAAATACAAATCAAATCACAATGGCTTAGTCAGAATGGCTAAAATTAACAAGTCAGGAAATGACAGATCTTGGTGAGGATGCAGAGAAAGGGGAACCGTTCTACACTGTTGGTGGGAATACATGCTGGTGCAGCCACTTTGGAAGTATGGAGTTTCTCAAAGAGTTGAAAATAGAGCTACTGAATGACTCAACAATTACACTCCTGGGTATGTACCAAAGATACAAATGCAGTGATCCAAAAGTGTACCAACTCCAATGTTTATAGCAGCAATGACCACAATAGCCAAACTATGAAAAGAGTTCAGATGTCCATTGAAAGATGAATGTATAAAGATGTAATTATGTATTATATATACACATATACATGCATACGATGGAATATTATGTAACCATCAAAAAATTTGAAATCTTGCTATTTGCAACAGTGTGGATGGAAGTAGAGGGTATTATGTTAAGTGAAATTAGTAAGAGAAAGACAATTATCATACGATGTCACTGACATGTGGAATTTGAGAAACAAGGCAGAGGATAGTAAGGGAAGAGAGGGAAAAAAATGAAACAAGATGAAACCAGAGAGGGAGACAAACCATAAGAGACTCTTAGTCTCAAGAAACAAACTTGATGGTTGCTAGAGCATAGAGGGTGGCAGGATGGGGTGGCTAGGTGATAGACATTGGGGAGAGTATGTTTTGAGGTGAGCACTGTGTATTGTGTAAGACTGATGAGTCATAGGCAGCCTGTATCCCTGAAACAAATAATACATTATTTGTTAATAATAAAAAATATTTTAAAAAATTTCTGTTCATACTGTAGAAAGTTTTTCATATAGGTATTTCTATTTATTTAGAGCAACCTAGGTCTAGTCCAGTACAACAATATATATGTGTATTAATGATAATTTTTTTTGCCTTCTTTTTAGTAGGAATGGAAACCACTTTTGAACATCCTACAAAAAGCTGATGTAAGTGTTAGTCTGGGCTTCACCACACCAAAGCCTGTTGACCTGACACTGACTTATGTAGCAACAAAATATTAGAAATAAATCCTTTGTGTTAGTATGTTTTCACACCTATTGCAGAATTATGTTAGTCCTAGAGAGTATTTTGAAATCCTATCATGATATCATCAAGCTGTCTTTAAATCTGGTTATGGATGCTATTTGTGATAGATAATTCTATGCCAGGCAATAGTGATTTCTTTGGAAAAGTTCAGCTATGAATTTATAGAACTACATAATTTCCTCATATTTGCCTCTTTTTTGTGATAAAATAAGTATAAGAAGGAAAAATGAACTTGTGTTTATATAACAAAGGATAATTCAGAAAAATATTGTAATTAACTTTTAATTTTTTTTACTCAGATGTAATTAGCATAGAAAATATTAGTTTTAGGTCTAAAATATAAGGATTTGAAATTGTTAATCGTATAGAATGGTGGTTAGTAATGCTGCATTATATATTTCAAAGTTACTAAAAGAGAAACTTCTAATTTTTGATTGATATTAGCCTTTTTAAAAAAGCTGGATACATTCAAGCTTATATTAATGTCTCCTTTGAAGAAACTAAAATATATGAACTAATGATGCACATAAATATTGTATTCATAAAATCTGTTATTTAAACAACTTAATTGTCTACTAATAAACAAGTTTTAAAAATTCAAAGCCTAATAACAATAAATATGACAATCTTACTTCCAACGTCCTACTATTAATAGTTTCTTATATATCCTATACTCCAAAAAGAAATCAAGCATTTATGTATGACTTTACTGTTATAATTGCTGCAGCCTAAAATAGAAACACTTATTCTTATAGACAATATGCATGCCTGGCTTACTGAGTGACCCTCAAAACTGCTTACTCAGATCCTGAAAGGATGCTAACATTTTATATGGATATTAAAAATAACAATGTATAATACAAATGTTTACACAACTTGTTTTCTCCCTGTCTTAATAATATATATAACAATACTATATAATATGCATTTATAGACTGTATTCTTTGTGTAAATGTACCATAACTTACTTAACCTATTATATTGCTAATTTCAGTTTTTGTTGCACAAGCTTTTAAAAAATAATGTTGCAGTAATTTCTCATCTATACTATTATGAGTGTATATTTACATGCACATTCTTCTCTCTGTCCCTCTCATCATGGGTACATGTGCAAACATTTAGTTCTCTTTCTGCTATATGATATAATTCCCATTTTTGGTAAAACAGACAGTCTCCAATTTTAAGATGGAGGGTTTTAGAATATGTAAAACAAGTAAAACTTTACCTTACATTATCTATGTAAAACTATTTAGTATTCATAAAATAATCTGTCCCATTTTAATTGATTAGTGTGCGCTGTTATGTTTGCCATACTCTGCACTTAAGTTCACCCTATTGTAAGTTCACTTTCCTAAATCATTATCTGCTCTTAATAGTATCACCCAAATTTCTAATAAAATAGCTTACAGTGCTTTTTCTTTTAATTAGAAAAGCAAAATTTTAGTATTGTGATTCTCTGAAAATGTTCTTAATTAAAGTCCAATACAGTGCCAAAAACAAACAAAATTAGCTATGTAGTAGAGCAAGAAATTTTATTCTATGTAGGATAGATTATAGTTACTTTAAAAATAAAAGGCAAAGACTTAAATAAGGTATATCACAGTTACATTCTTATACTTTGTTTTAAACATGAGAACCAGCAATTTCTATCTTTAAAAATAATATTTATAATCTATCACACTTAACTCTGTTTAAATAAATGATTATATATCTAATTTATTAAGCTAGTATGAATATAAGGAAAATAAATATATGCTAAAGTGCTTCATATCAAAACATTATTGGAAATAAAAATGTTCCAAATTCACCAGAGGCGCTCACATTTTAAGAAATCTTGTTTTGATTTAAAAGCAAAAATAATTTTGCATGTGGTAACCATTGAGGACTTACTGCATGTTTGACAATCCACATTATTTCATTTAACAAGACCATTATATACAAATTATTTTTAATATTCCCTCTTATAGATGAGGAAAAATGGTAATTCATCCAGTGTCACATGGCTAAAAATAACAAAGCTGATATTTTAATACATTTCTGAATTACAAAAATCTGTACTCCAAAATAAGCTTCAGGTCTTTTTTGTGGCATTAATTTTACATTTCATTTTTTATCTTTACCCAAGAAGTTGCTTTACAATGCAAATATATTATTATTACAATCTTTTGTAAGTCAATGATAGTCTTTATTAGATATTTCAGCCTTAATTTATTTTAATTTTTATTTTATTTTAGGCAGGAGCAGAAGGAGAGAGAGAGAGAATCTCAAGCAGGCTCCATGGTGAATGTGGAGCCCGAAGCAGCCTCTATTTTGTGATCGTGAGATCACGACCTGAGCCAAAATTAAGAGTTGGATGTTTAACTGACTGAGTCACCCAGGAGCTTCTGGACTTAATTTAAATATCAGTGTCTTTCTATTATTCTCCAGATAGTACTAGAACTTGAGATCTTGAGTTATTTATTCTCGTGATCAAGTTTTCATTATTTTCTGTATTTTTTTTTTCAAAGCAAATTAAGCTCCATTTAGTAATGCATTGGCTCCCAGAAAACATGACTATAATTTTCAGGTGAACAGTGAGTTAATTTTTTTTTTAATGGCAGAGAACAAATGTATTTCATTTCCTGCTCTTGTTATTGGGTAAAGAATCTACTGACTGATTCTTACAAAAGTTTGATTGTGAATATATTTCTAAATATAGCAATAGAGTACTAATAAGTAGAGAAAATAGCTGTTGTGTATAATAGGATTACACCATTTTTCTTTTATAAGGATTACAAGATCATCTCACTATACAGCACATGAGAAACCAAGGAACCTGTTGCAAAAATGATGTTCTAATTGTTGTTAATATCTAATTTTACCATGTCAGTTAGTTGTGTTTTTTTTTCCCTGAACTCCTTCTACTTTTAGAATTCTAAATCTCTAAACATGTTAGCTTTAAAATTGGTGAATTCTTACTGGCTTCTGGAGAAATAGTATTCATCTATAAATAGTTATGGTAGATTAGGAAAGTATTAAGATCATATATATATGATATACATATTTCTGAGACAGTCATGAGAAACAGTCATGAGAGTTTTTTTTAGTACTACTTCTCACCACTCCAAGTCATATGAATAGTCTTAATCATATGTAGAGAGAGCACAGGTAAGAATGGAGATATTGGAGCTGCCTATTCACACATTCAGAAAGCAATTAAGAGGTTGTAAAAAAAATAAAAATGAATAAGTATGATTTAAATCCATTTATTGTAAAGAATATTCATTAAACAAAATGGAACAAAGGGCTAGCAATAAAGGTAGGTTAAAATATATAATACCAAAAAGTAAAGAAAAAGAAAGAAGAGATGGTCATATTGCTATCAGAAAGAGTTACGATTCAAAGCAGTAAATGGAGAAAAGAGTTTTTTATATTGGTAAGAATGCATATATCTGCAAAGCAAAGAGAGCACTTTTGAATTTGTATATACCACATAATATGAGATTGAAATACATTATTTTTAAAAATCCAGGAGCAATGTGTTGATAAATTGATAAGATATAAGTTATAGGATGATATTTTAATATAACATTTTAAACAAAATAATGAAGAAATGAATTGAGGATAAAAACTATAGCATTATATTCCTGGTTTACAATTATATAGCATAGTTTGTTCTGAAAAATAATAAGCATCTGTAGGAGCATTGTTTATTATAGCAAATATTAGAGAAAAAACTTGAAGTCCAAAATAGAGGAAAAGTTATAAACATTACAGTAGAACATGCTGGAATAACAGCTTCCTGGAGACCTAATAACATGAAAAAACTTGCATTTTATTTTAAGAAAAAATATCAGGTTACTGTTTGATATCCCATTGTGTATTAATAGTATGTTAATACTTTGTGAAATGATTGAAATCCACAGGAAACTTTCAAATTATTTTTTTGTCTTTATGTTTTTTTGTAGTTTCCAAGTGACCTGTAATACACTGCTTTGGTAAATAGGAACCCAAAAATGCCAATTTTGAAAATAAATTTAATTTTTAAATTTTTAAAAGTTACTTTAATTTTTTTATTATGTTATGTTAGTCACCATACACTACACCAATAGTTTTTGAAACAGTGTTCCATGATTCATTGTGTATAACACCCAGTGCACCACGCAATCTGTGCCCTCCTTAATATCCATCACCAGGTAATTAGCTTTTTAAAAATAAAATATCACTTGGATACTTTAACATATAATGTAAAGAGTTTTATAAGAGCCTTTTGTTGAAATTTTAATTATATAGATATGAGTTACAAAGAATTTAACAAAATTGTACTAGTTTCATCTTGGCAATGATATCTAACTCTTGGCCAAATCTATTCAAGCAAAACATCTCACACAAGCACACTCCCCACTATGCATTTCATATTTGGGTCTGGTATTTTTGCTTGGAGCTCAAAGTGAATATTTATTTTCTTTTCTTATTCCATTGGTTAGTTTGGGAAAACACTTAAAATTGATATTTATAAAGACTGCTTGGCTTGCTTAAGGAGCTAGCTATTATTTTAAGAATGTGATTCCTGTTGCTGCTGGTTTGAGTTGCTGTGAAGATCAAGGATGAGAGGCAAATTGCAGCTTTTAAATATTTTTAGAAAAGATGGTGTCAATTTGCTGACATTAGGCACTGCAGTCAATCCCCATCATCTCGTTGTTTCCAGGAATAAGTGGGGTAAAAGACCATTTCAAAGCTAAATTGATGTTTTGCTATTGAACAGGACTTTAAAAGCTACTTGCAGACCAGATTTTTGTTTCTTTTATTTATCTTGGATATTAACAGGAGTGTCAATATAAAATTGTTTAATGGTTTTTTAGATTGCCTTAAGTTTTCTCCCTTATCTCTTAAAATGCTTTCCCTAAAGATTCTCAATTATCTCCTATCATTTTGATGTATTTTTGGAATATAGGTGATATTTGGTGGGGTGGGGTCCAGACCCAATAGCCAAGAAAGAATTCTTGAGATGTCTTTGGTGACAGAAGTGTTTTGTTTTGTTTTTTTTTTTTAATATATATATTTATTTATTTGAAAGAGAGAGAAAGAGTGACAGAGAGCATGAGAGGGGAGAAGGTCAGAGGGAGAAGCAGACTCCCCACAGAGCTGGGACTCAATCCCAGGACTCTAAGATCACCACCTGAACTGAAGACAGTGGCTTAACCAACTGAGCCACCCCAGCACCCCCAGAAGGTGGTTTTAGTAAAGCATGGGGGAGGCTGTGCCTGGGGGGCTCAGTCCTTAAGTGTCTGCCTTCGGCTCAAGATTGAGCTCTGCATCTGGCTCCCTGCTTGGCAGGAAGCCTGCTTCTTCCTCTCTCACTCCTCCTGCTTGCGTTCCCTCTCTAGCTGTGTTTCTCTCTGTCAAATAAATAAATAAAATCTTAAAAAAAAAAAAAAAGCATGGAGACAGGACCTGTGGGCAGAAAGAACTGTTGCAGGTGGTTTGAGAAGGGTGGCTCAGTATGTATTTGGGAGTTGGGGGTAGGGAATAAGGGAGGTTTTCAAAAGAACTTTCATATGCTAAAGAGAACCTACAAGATACCAGAGGACTTGCCATTGTGAAATTAAGGTTGTTTTTCCCTCTAATAAAGCAATAACATTTAAGATAGTTGGAAGCTTCCTGGAAGAATATCACACATATCCCACCCAGGAGTGGGGGGATAGAAGAGGCTGCAGGGTGTGAAGTCATACATTGACTTCAGCTAGCCTTCTGCTCCCCACAATAAACCATGTCTATCTTATATGACCATAATAGTAATTGGTCTTCCAGAGAATTGTATACTAGTACCATAATGATCTGGTACTTTAATAATAATAATAATAAAATAGGCTATTTTTTTGGCTAACATTAAAGGAGACATTTTCATATCAGGGGATTCAGTCTTCACAATAGATGAAATATTTTTTCAAAAATGTGTACATGTATTGTAATGAGTTACAATAACAAAAAACTAAAGAGTTAACAGTACTAACCTGGATATATATTTTTTGACTGTAAATAAAGTGGCTAATATGAAAATTGAATGATACCAACAAGAAATATTTTTAATGTCATCAACACACATCCTTTTACAATTGAGTTTCTAGAATGATTAAGCATTGTCATTATCATGCACATGGATGGGGATAGGAATTTTGATAAGATGGCAAATTTTTACTTGGTATAAAATATGTAGTAAAGACATTTTGGAAGTATATGAGTGTTTTAGGAAGTTATGGTATCTACTGGAAAAAAAAAAAACAAACCTGTACAGATGTAACAATCAAATGCATAGCAGACAAAATTGAGGGAAATAGCATACTGCTCAAAGTAATTGTACACATTTACATTGACTCAGCCACGGAGCAAGCTTTATTTAGCATTTTGCATGCTTATTTTTTGTATCTATTCAGTGAATAGTGAGTAATTTCTGGCAGTTGGTGATTTCCAGCAGGTGGAATAAGTTAAGGTTACCTATTAAGATGACTTAAGTTTTTTTACCAGTTTTTGTGAAGACTTTTAAGATTTTTCATTCACCTACTTTCCAAATAGACTTTCCCTCCCTTTGTTTCCTTCCGACAGGAATTACTTCCCTGAAATTTGAATTTTGAAGAGATGTTCTCAGTTTCTAGAGAAGAACGAGTAGATCATTCACATCTCAAAGACACAGAGAAAGCAAGTTCCTTCAAGAAAGTCTTTAATTTCCTAAATCCAAAATTTTTACAATACTCATTAGCCTTTTGAAACAAATAGAGAAGATTCTGGAATTAGTAAAAAGGATTAGATGGGTTTTTTTCTGTACTTGTGAAGGCTCAGCTTGGAGGGCAGTTGTTTTTAATCCTCAAAGAATTGGGTTCCAACCTGAATGCTATGAAGGAACTGAGCCAATCATCCCACTATTATTATCTTCACTTTGCTCCTTTATAACAAGGAGAAGATCTTCAACTATGATAGAAATAAAAATATTGTTGTGTTCTAGATTTAGATATGTTTGACTTTGAGATGTTTTTCTTGCCCTCTGGGTACATGTTCATTTCTCTGAGAGAAGACCTAAAAAGGAAAAAAAAAAATTCTACAGGACTCTGAATATCAGCTTCCAATTTGGTCGACTTTTGACCATAGAGCTCCTTAAAAAAAATCCTCTCAAATACCTTGTTAGGTTTCAGCTAGGACAAATAGTAAATATTCCTAGAAATTTTGAATAACCCCCTTCGGATGTAAGAGACATCCCCCAAAAGGGTGCAAAAGATACTACCCTCAAAAGATCCAGAGCTACTCTTATAAAGAGCCAAAAGAAAGTCTTAGACAATTTTCCTGAGAGCTAGCAACAGAGGCAGGACCTGATAAAGTCAATTGGTATATCATGATCCACAAAATGGAGGCCACCCTAGTGGCCCACTCCCACATCACAAATCTAAAACCTGACTAAGTCAGCCTGCGTTTATGGGAAACACCTGTCAAGAAGTCTTAACAGATACTCATCACAATCCTCTAACTTAGCTTTAGCAGATTTACCTTAATGTAGGGAATAGGGCCTGCTTAGCCTTAAATGGAAATCCCTGACCTCCTAGCCAATCACGCCCTTTTTCCTGTTGCCTTTTCTAAGGTCCTGTAAAACTCACTTGCACAAAATCTCTCAGGAACAGTTTCCCACGGCCTGTGAGATGCCACACTCCCCCAATCCCTTGAATAAAGGGAAACTCATTAGTAAGTTGTGTTTGCTTTGTCATTTGACAGACCTGATCCATAAACGGGGTGCAGCTCATGTTTCTGTCCAGACACATTTTGGACCTGAATCTGACAGTTGAGTTGCCTGCATACAGGAGAATCAACAAGCTACATGCTCCTGACAGAAAACCAAGCCACAATTTCAGGATGCAAAACAAGAAGGCATAGCTGTCTCTGGGAGAGAAAACGGCAGAATACCAATAAAGAACAATGTGACATTTTACCTTCCTTTCTCTACTGGGCACAACCGAGATCCAAGAGGGCTGACTCTGGTAAGAATTGTTACCCTTCACAGGCTTCTGCCAGTTTTTCCAGGATCGAATCTGCAGGCTCCAGAGAGAGTGAGGTTTAAGGTAGAGTGTATAACCAGAATTTGGCAAGGTTCTCCATTAATTCTAATTTTATCTTCTCCTAGGCTGTTTTAGGGAATAGTTCATGGCAGTTTACCAGAGAATCCTTCGGTGTTTCATCAGCCCTACAAGGAGGCCATAATGGGGCCCTCCTTTAGATATGGGGGCATTCAAGTTGGTATGGAAGGATTTATATATAAATTTTGAGGACAATGTTTTTTTTCCAATGTCCAACTGGATTATAAATAAGACACCAATTTCTGGACCAGTGTTCTGAAGGTGGACCCCTAGCAGGGTGCAAAGTGGCAGGCCCAGGTGTTGGTTGAGGCTTCGGGTCCTGGAGCTGCTGCAGTTTTAAGGCTACTAACTTGATGGACTTTTGTTTATGGTCTTTTAGTCTCTGAAGAATGGAAAGGCAATCCAAGTAGAGCTTTAATAAACTGTAAATACTCAAGTAAAGAAGGATAGAGAGGAGTGGTAGGAATCACATCAGTCTTAATCTTTTGCTTTGGGTACCTCTTGTGGCTTTAACTTTTCATTAGCTTTTTGTAATGAGTCTTTTAATGAAGCTCTCAGAATCTTGAAGCCTTTTGCAGCCTTCTGCATAGCAGTGAAAACAGGTATCTCACTCTGTATGATTTGGGAACACTTGTTTTTAAGTGTATTTCTCTGATGTATGATTTTGGCTAATTGGAATATTTCTCATAATGGCCATGGTAATTCTAATAGATTTTACCATTTTTGTAGGTATCTACAGCTTCCAGGGAAATGTTTTGTAGACATATAAAAAGGTATGCTGGAAGGAGAATGCTTAATTCTTTGAAACTTGAGATTGCATTTTTTAGCTAGGCCTTGGGTCTTTATAACCAAATTAATGTCTAAGAGGAATGTGTCACTAGGTTGGGGATTTTTGTGGTGTTTTACGGTGTACCTTGTTGCATGGAAATTTTCTTGAGGTTGATAAGTGACTTAGTATCAATTTAACCCATTCTGCGACCAGCTCATACTAGCATAAAAGTCTAGGGTTAGGTGGCTCATGCTCTAACTGCTTTTAATGCTTTATTCATGTCCACCAATTTTATGGCTTTGGCTTTCATTAGCAATAGATCTATTGTTCCTTTCATGAGAAGTTTTCTTTATAGTATGGACTACTGGATGGCTTATAATAGTGTGACTTGATTCTATTTAGATTTTGATGTGCCATTGGTCAAACATTCTGAATTTCTTGTCTTAATTTATTTCCACAAGCCCTCCAATGGTTTATGTGGACTTACCTCGAGGGTTTGTAAGTCCCTCCTGATGGCTACCACACATTGCAGACATTGGAATTCCTTTGCCTTAAGTCTCCTAAAGGCTACCACTCACTGTGGACTTCTAGTATAATTATTCTAGAACCTTTCCAGGATCCCAGAACTTTTTCAAGAGCTTTAAAAGATGCTAAACTCCTTTTGGGAACTAGTTTTTTTGTGGGTTTTTTTTTGTGTGTGTTTTTTTAAATAAAAAAGGTAGAATTAATATTTTATCATCATTTACCAGACGGCAGTTGGATATATAGTCTTCATGCTGATCTTTCTCTTTTTTAAGTAAAAAAATAAATAGATGAATAAAATATATATATATATATATTGTTGTTTTTTTTTAAAGATTTTATCTATTTGACAGAGAGAAACATAGCCAAAGAGGGAACACAAGCAGGGGGAGTGAGAGAGGGAGAAGCAGGCTTCCCGCCGAGCAGGGAGCCTAATGTGGGACTTGAACCCAGATTCCTGGGATCATGACCTGAGCTGAAGGCAGTCGCTTAACCAGCTGAGCCACCCAGGTGCCTATGTATATATATAGTTTTAAACAAACCATTACTGGTTATGTTTTAGAAAACATGTTTGAGATTAATTCCTTAATAGTGGCTTCAAGTTTTTCCTTATTGGCTCTAGAAAATTCACCCGTCTTTTGTCCTTTTTTTAAAAACTGGAAAGTTTGGCATTTGATTTCACACTCTGAAAGCAATATTTGAAGCCAAATAATATGTATTGATATATATAATATTATATAAATATATGAATTAAGAAAAATAAAGTTTGTTTGGATCAGAGAGCTGAACACAAGGGAGTGGAGCTTAAATCTGAGAGTGACTGACCCACAGTTCCTCACCCTGACGAGAGGAACAGTAAGCTCAGAGAATTCAGTGTGCATCTCATTACATTGCAGGTCACAGGTAATTAGCAGTCAGCTTTTGATCCTACTGCTTATCACCAAAGACTGTTTAAAATGATAAGAAAGGACAATTTAAATGCTACAAACAAACTTTATTTAACACTTCATGAAGCGGACAGTCTTCATTCACAAACCTGCTGAGAATGTAACTGTTTTTACTGAAAAATATAAATAGGTAAATATAGAAAAATGACATGATTAGCAAGTCACCAATTTAAAGACACTAATGTAAAAAATTGATTTAGGCAACTTTCTGTAAATAGACACTGAGCCATTGTGTGAATAGTTACTGGAAACAGATATTCATATAGTTGGAAAGCATCATGCGAGATGAACCAACTAGCATTCCCATTAACCATAAAAACTGACCTTATATCTTCCAATATAATGCCAGGGAATGTATACATTTCTTGTAATATGGCTTAAATGTTTGTAGATGATTTAATCTAAATATGATCGTGAGATGATAAAAAGAGAAAGTTAGATTGTAGAGCACTTTACACAAGTGGCCTGACTCTTCAGAAGTATCAGCGTTATGAAAGACAAGAGAGTCAAGAGAATTAAGGACGAAAGATACATGCAACCAAATACAATGTATAATTCTTGGTGGAATCTTGTATTAAAGCAATACTAGCAGCTAATTTTGTGGACTATTAGATAATTTAAATATGGATTACATTTCATATACTATTATTGAATCCAAATTAAATTCCTTAGTGTGAAAATAGGATTATGGTTATGTAGGAGGCTGTCCTTGATCTTAAAAGCAACGAGATGAAATATTTAGGAGTGAATACCATCATGTCCGTGATTTACTTTTGAATATTTAGCAAAAGAGGAAAAGAAAACAAATTTGCCAAATGTTAACAATTAGTAAATCCTAGTAAGAGGTAAATGAGTGTCATTAAAATGACTTTTACTATTACTTTCTGTAGGTTTGATATTTTTCAAGATAAAAAAAAATAGGGCAAATAATCTAAAACAAAATACAGAATTTTATATATTTCAAAAAGTTGTATCTTCATTAAACCTATCCATTTTGTTATCAAAACCTTAGCTATTATGATTATTTTAATATAAGCAAAGGCCTTACTGGAGTTAAAAAGTTTTAGAAGACATTTAAGAATCTTATTTTCATGACAATCTTAAAACAAATTGATTTTTACAAACCCAGAATAACCCCCTCCCTTCACAATAACCTTTACAAATTACCTTCCCTGGTCTCATCTAAATATGAAAAGGTTATGGCTTCGTGCAAGTTAAGCTCAATTTAGGAATATACCTACTCTTTTTTTAATGATATGAAATCAAGTCATTCAATAATGACTTAATGTTTTCATAGTGGTTTTGGTGATATACGACTGAAATTGGATTTTAGCTGAGAGGGGAGGGAAACAATTCCCAATCTATATTCAGAATAATGTATTATTTCTTGGAAAAATAAGAAATAAGAAATGACAAAGAGGAAATAGCTATAAGCTTCGAACTATGACATCTTTGAAAATGGCATAACTGTGTTAAAAGTATAAAGAAAATTGTAGTGTTCAGAAGTACAATGAGAAATCATTACTTACACCCTTTTGAAGACAGGAAGAGGAGTAGAAAGTTTACTTTTTGTTACTTTGAAAGAGAAAAACTGTTTGGTGTTATCCTTTTGCTTACAAATTGAGAACAAATAACACTCCTTTTACTTACAATTGAGAGATTACCCTGTGAAAATCAATGATAGGATTCTGAAAAAAGTTTTACATGTTCACTTATTTGTACCATTAAAATGATGAAAATATCCTCCTCTCTTACAAAAGATCATACATATGAAGCCACAATTTTTTCCCCTTCTCTTCAGAGTGGCATTATTCTTAAACATGTTATTTCTTTCAAAAAGGTAAGTAATGCACACAATTTTTAGAGAGTACATGCATCACAGAACTGCAATCAAAGTCAACAATTATGTACTGAGTGGTGCAAAACTTTGAGTGTTAAACTGATTCTCTGGTTGGAATCTTTTGATCACAGCAGCACTTTGCTATATCAGACTTTCAAATTACTGGTCATAAGTACTATCTTTCTATCTCGCAAAATTCATGTTAATCTATTGAAACTAAATATATGCTCATTTGGCACCTGCTGGAGCGGTGCTTTTAAAACTGTGGGTCACAGTCTGATGGCATCAACTTAATGCCCTGAGATTAACATTTATAAATGTTAAAGCAGGGTATAGTACAGGATCGGACAGACCATAATACTTCTACATGTATCATAAGTAGTAGACATAAATGTCTACTTATGAAAGACTGTATGTATTTATGTGTATAGTGTTGCAATATAAAATGTGTTACTCTTGGTTTCAATTTAAAAAGTTGAGAGCAATGACTTGAATTTTCATAGGGCAAAACAGAGACTGCTGCTTCCAGGGATTGTAAAATATAATAGCAACTTCTAATGAAAAAAAAACTTCCAAGCAGAGCAAGATTTAAGTTTTAAGTCTTAATAAAATAAAAAATGTGTTTTATAGGTATTTTATTAATATTTTTTCATATTATATGGAAAATATCACAAAACTAGGAGAATTAGAAAATCTAATTAAGAGTTAAATTGAGCATCTCATATTCATAGGGTATTAGTATTTTACTGTGAGCTCTTAAATATTTTTCCATTAGGTAGTTAATACTTCTCATAGATTTGTAAAAATTTAGATACTTATCTATCCTATATTTTGCAAAAGTTTTCCTAATTTGTCTACAGTGTTGGAGTTTGTTGAGTCAGTTGGTTTCAAAGTATATGTAGTGAAATGTATTACTTTGATTGCTTCTGGATTTCTCTCTTTAGGACCTTTTCTGTGTTCAGATTGTATATTTTACTTTTCTGTCTCACCTATTAATACAATTACTATTCAGTAACTATGTTCTGTCTTTCTTAACCTGCCAGTATCATACTAGTATAAACCCTATTAAATCATGGTAGATTTATAAGCTATTTTATAAGCATAAAGGCTAGTCTTTTAATACACTACTATTTTAAATATATTTCTGGTTAGTTCTGATAATTTTTTTTATTTTTCTAATAACTAAAAAATAATGTTTTTTGGGAGTTTAGCTTAAAAAGCAGAGAAAATTAAAGTTGTAACGTTTGATGAATGATTAGTCTAAAAAGATTCCAGTAATAGCTCAGTAAAGCTTAAATAAAAATAATCAAACCAAGATCAAGGTATAAGGTATACCTTATCATTATCAGTCCACATGGAAAATAAATATTCTAATACCTATAATAGTTCAGTTTTGATTGCACATGAACATTATAAAAAAGGATTAATATGGTGTGAATTGGTCCTCTTTGCTTAACAAGATGTCTGTAGAATCTATATAAGCTGTTGTATCTTGTATGATTTTGCTCATTTTCATTTATGATATTTTATTAAGTGACTATACCAAATGTGGATTTGGATTATTTCAGTCTACAAATTTCAGGAATAATGTTGTTATGGACATTTTTATGATAGTTTCTCTTTGTTAATTTTGACAATTTGTGTTTTTCAATATGTCCTTTTTCATTTAAATATTCAAATATATTGGCATTTAGATAGCATTTTAATTTTTAAATCCCAGTGTTCATTGCTTGGACCTGTTCTAGTTTTCCTCTTCACTCCTCCCATGGTAGTAACACCCAGATTCCTTCTCTAGCTTGGGAATCTTCTTTGCATTCCAACCCCAGATGTCCATCTGTTTCTTCTAAATATGTACTTGGACATATAAGAATCTGAGACTTAACAGCTCTGAATTTAAACTCTGCTATTCCCCTCATTTTTTTTTTTTTCCTTTCTGAGACTTCATCTCTGCAAATGGCAACTTCCTTGCAGTTGATCAGAATAAAACCTTGAGCTCCTTTCCTCCCACCCCATACCTCTTAGCAATCTCTTGGCAATTTCTATTGACTACTTTCAGAAAGTAACCACTACTTCCTCCTCTCTTGCAGCCACTCTGGCCCACATCAAAATCCATTTTGGCTGTGATTATTGTGATAGCCCCTTGTCTGTTCTTCATCGTCCTCCTCCTCTTTCTTCCATTCTTTTTCTTCTTCGCCTTCTCCTGTTCTCCCTCTCCTCTTCCTTTCCTCCTCTACTTTCTCCTTCTTCTTTCTTATCCCAACCTCCCATTTGCATTTAAGCAGATAGATTAATCAACAAAATGCAGATCATGCATTTCAGCCTTCTACCCAAAGCCCTTCAAAACCTTTGTATCTTAATCATCTTAAAAGCAAAAAACCTTGAAGTGGTCCACATTACAATGATTTCTGAACTTCTTTAATACGTCGCCCTCATCTCTTCTAATTGTTCTTTCTTAATATCCCTCAAAAGACAGGACATGTGCTTGCCTCAGAATCTTTTCACTTGATTTCCCTTTGCTCAAAATACTTTTTTTTTCATCCACTTGAATAAAATATTTCTTGATGAATTTCCCTATTGGGTTTAAATCATAATCCTACACAAGGCACTTCCCATTTTCTTCTCTGACTTATTTTTCTCATTATATTACATGTTTTAACATACTATATACTATGCAATATACTATGTATTATGTGTGTATATATGTATTCATTTATTTTTTACTTATTTACTTATGTTCTTGTTTATCTGCATCACAAGAATGTAAGTGTCATAATAAGAAAAAATTTGGTTGAATTTTCAGGACCTAGAATGGCATGTAATTAATACATAGTAGAAAATAAATACGTGGTAAATGGACATTTTGGATTAATGAATAAAGTACTTCTTTTAGAATGGTCTGTGGTATAGGGCATTTATATTAAATTCTCCATACTTTGAAATCTAGAAATGTCCTTGTTTTACCCTAATGAAAGAGCATTTCTGTGTAGACAAAAAAAAAAAAAATTGGGATTTGCTCTCAGTACTTTGAAGAATTTATTCTACTCTCTTCTAGATTCCTTTTTATTTTTTGAAGCTCTTTGTGAATCTGGTTTTTGTTTGTTTTAAGGGATCTGTCTTTTCTCTCCAGACACTTTGAAGATCATCTCATTTTATTGGAAATGTTAAAACTCCACGTCAATGTGTTCAAATACTGATTTTATTTTTTAATACACTGTCCTTCCCAATTTCCCATTATCCCTGTCTTTATTACCTAAAAAAGTGCACAACTATGATGAGTTTAAGTTTTTCTTCTGCTCATTCTATAACTTCTGTTCCTCTAGGTATTTTGATTAAATATACATTAGAATTTTTAGTCCAATGCTTAATATGTATTAAAATTACCTTAATATTTTATACCTCCATGTCTCCATATATTGCATTCTATGGTAGCTTACAGTTTATAAATCTTCTGTTTTTTTCCAACAACTTTACTTTTATTATTGAATGTTTATTTTAAAAATATTTTAAAAAATACACCTTGGGGCACCTGGGTGGCTCAGTTGGTTAAGCGACTGCTTTTGGCTCAGGTCATGATCCCGGAGACCCGGGATCGAGCCCCACATCAGGCTCCCTGCTCGGCGGGAAGCCTGCTTCTCCCTCTCTCACTCCCCCTGCTTGTGTTTCCTCTCTTGCTGTTTCTCTCTGTCAAATAAATAAATAAAAATCTTTAAAAAAAATAAAAAATACACCTGACCATGTTAAATTTTCTTTTGATGTCTCATTTTTCTGATTCCACATTTTATTTCATTGAAAATTTAATATGTAATATTTTTATATTGTATTGATACTTTTTATATGTGGAATTCTTGTGAGTTTATGATTGCATCTGATTTCCATCTTCTGACTTTCATTTGTGGTTATTTGTTTCACTACTATTTTGAGGATCTTTTTTTATAATCCCACATTTAGTTTATCTTGATGTTGGAAAAGATGGTGGGAATAAATCCAATGGCTTCAAGGTCTTCTACCCAGTTAATTTCTAAGGGTCTAGCAGTGTGGATAATGTTGAATTATTTCTGTTAACTGAAGGGTAAGTTGTATCTGGTTACTCCTATAAGAAAAACAATGCACAATATCTGGGGAATCTCTTTGGATATTGGGAACAACATGTTCGTCATTTAGGTGTGTTATTCTGGCCTCTTTACTGAGTAACCTGAAACGCTGCTAGATTTGAGTGGGGCCCAGAACATTAGAAGGCTCTGTAACTTGTCTATCCTGCCTTACAAGATGCTCTGCCACTTGGGCCATAATCCAGGAGATTCAAGTGGCAGTGGTAGAAAGGGAGGCTACTTTTGGCTTTTGGCAGGACCTCATAAGTTAATTGCACCAAAGGTCCTTGGGATTTTAGAGTGAAGTCCTTCTATCTTTTGGATAACTTTTCTCCTCTTGAGATATAGTTCTTGACCTGCTACTGGCTCTTAGTAGGGACTGCATGCTTAAACTTAGGTCAGCACATTACCATGTGATCTGAGCTGTCCATCGTGCACTGGGTCTTATTTCACCTCCTTAAAGCTGGGCATTCACAACAGTGATTCATCATCAGACAGAAGTTGTATATAACATAGTCTTGCCTGAGTAGGTCTTAAAGGCACAAGAAGTTACATCAAGAAGTGATCCAAATGCCCATGACCTCTACTTCTGCACTGCATTCTCTGTCTATACTCACAACCTCCTGGGGATTTGCCCTTGATCAAGGGACAGAGAAAGAGACTTATGTGTGTGTGCCCCATACAAATGTTCACCACAAGGGAGGCTCAGCAGAGGAGGATTTTAATGATCAAGGGACTAGGATGACCTATTCTATATATACCAGTCATCATCTCTCTCCAGCTACCTCTGTTATTGACCAATGGTCACAAAAACAAAGTGGTCATGGTGGCAGGTTTGGAGATTATGTGTAGCTTCAGCAGCATAGACGTCCACTCACTAAGGCCAACCTGGCTATGGCCACCGTTGAGTGCCTAATTTATCACCAACAAAGACCAATACTGAGTCTTCTACATGGCATTATTTCTTACATAGATCAGCTAGCTATTTGGTGGTATGTTGATTTATCAGACATTTCTATCATGGAAAAGGTGGCATTGTGTTCTTATTGGAATAGATACTTATTTTGGATATGGATTTGGCTTCCCTGATGAAGTGTTTCTGCCAAAACTGCCATCCATGGACTTACAGAATGATTTATTCACTGTCATGGTATATCACACAGAATAGTTTCTGATTAAAGAATTCCATAGCAAAAGAAGTGAGGCAGTGAGTTCATTATTGTGAGATTTGCTGGTCTTACCATGTTCTCCAACAGCTTGTAGCTTGTTGAATGGTAGAATGGCTTTTGAGGACTCATTTACAGTCCTAGTTAGGTGTCAGTTCCTTGCAGGGCTTGGGTAAGATTTCCCAGAAGACTGTGCATACTCTGAATAAGAGTATGGTGGTATTTCTCCTATAACTACAACTTATAGGTCTAGGAATCAAGGAATGGAAATGGGGCGTGGTACCACTCTCTATTTTCCCTAGTGACCCACTAGAAAAATATTTCGCTTCCTATTCCCAGAATAAGGCTTTACTGGCCTTAGAGGACTTAGCAATAAAGAGGTGAAAGTTTTCACCAGAAGACATAACAGTGATTCCCTTGAGCCAGAAATTAAGATAGATATCTGGTCACTTTGAACTCATGCCTCAGAATAAGCAGGAAGAGAAGGGAATTACTATGCTGTCTCAGATGATTATTCCTCACTACAAAGAGGGAATTGGACTACTACTCCACAGTGGAGGTGAGAAAAAAATATGTCTACAGTACAGGAGATATCTTAATATTTCAATGCATGCTCTGTGATTAAGGTCACTGGAAAACTACAATAACCTAATCCAGGCAAGACCAATAATGTCCCTGACTGTCCAGGAAAAAAGGTATGGTCATCTTACCAGTTAAAGAATTACACTCAGATGAAATGCTTGCTGAAAGCAAAGAGAAGTGCATAACCATATAGCAGGTTATGGAAATAAAGACTGTAATTTTTATGAGTATTTCATCATTTTGTTATAAATGTGTGTAACCTATATCTTCGTTTTCTTCAGTCACTTATTCCCTACCAAGGAAACATAAGATGTATTGACTTTATATTGTTAATTTTATAACACTTGTTAGGATTATCGAGAAGGCTTAACATCATTCAAGTACTTCTTGAGAATTAGTATTTTTGGTTATGTATAGGATATTATCATATTACTATAATGTTAGGAATGGACTTGTGTTGGTTAATTTTATTGTCAACTTACTGATGCATGGGGTGCCCAGATATTTGATCTAACATTATTATGAGTTTGTTGTGAGGGTGTTTCTTGATGAGAATAACATTTGAATCAGTAGACTAAGAATGGATTGACAGAACAAAAAGGCTAAATTTCCTATGAGTCATAGGGAATTCTTTCTGCCTAACTTCTATGAACTGGGGTTTTGGACTTGAACTGAAATATTGGCTTTTTCTGCCTTTGTACCTAAGGGAAATATCAGCCCTTTAGGGTTGTGAGAGCGAATGCAAGCCTCCTCTCACTCAGACTGGAACCACACCATAGGGTTCCTGGGTTGTCAGCTTACTGACTAGAGGTCTTTGGGTGTGTAGCCTCCATAACAGTATGAGTCAATTCCTTATAATACATCTCTTTTTCTCAATTTCTCTTGCTATTTATAGACATCCTGCTGGTTCTGTGTCTCTAGAGAACTCTAATAATTTCAATTATATGTATTTGGGTCATGCGATATTGTTCTATGGACTGATGATATGTACAAACACAAATATATATTATATATATTTTTATCTTATATATGTAAACCTTCACCATATATACATATATATTCTCCATATGACACAATTTGTGTAGATCTAGCCTCAACTTCAGGCTTAACCCACTGAGCCACCCAGGCACCCTATACCTCTTTCCTTCATCATTACTATTGTTTTCTCATCCAGTGATGGTTTTTTGTTTTGTTTTTTTTTTTTTTAGATTTTTTTAAAAATTTATTTGAGAGAGAAAGAGAGAGAAAGCATGAGCAGGGGAGGGGCAGAGGGAGAAACAGACTCCCCACTGAGGAGGGAGTCTGATGGATAAGTGACTAGATCCTGGAACCCTGGGACAACCTGAGTTGAAGGCAAATGCTTAACTGACTGAGGCACCCAAGCACCCTCATCATCCAGTGCATTTTATGTCAATATTTTTTGTTCTTTTTAATAATTTCCTAGTGGTTTGATTTTTATAGTATCTATTTCTTCATTTAGAGTTTGTCTTTTCATTGTGACCATATAACCTTATTACACTTCACTTGAATGCCCTTCATAGGTAATGTATTTTTAGAAATTGAAGGTTTGTGGTAACTCTGTGTTGAGCAAGTCTCTTGGCACCATTCTTCCAATAGCAATTACTCATTTCATGTCTCTGTAACACAGTGATCCTCACAATATTTTAAACTTTTTTATTATTATATTTCTTATGGTAATCTGTGATCAGTGATTATGACTCATTGAAAACTCTAATGATGGTTAACCTTTAACAGTGAAGTATTTTTTAATTATGGTATGTTCATTGATTTTCAAATATAATGCTATTCACTTAATAGGCTATAGTATAAACATAACTTTTATATGCACTGGGAAACCAAAAAAATATCATTTGACTCACTTTATTGTGATATTTGCTTTATTGGGATGGTCTGGAAGTTAACACAGAATATCTTCAAGCTCTGCCTTTATTTTCTTTTTATACCTTCATTTTTATCTTTTTTAAAATATTTTATTTATTTATTTGAGAGAGAGAGAGATTACAAGTAGGCAGAGAGGCAGGCAGAGAGAGCAGAGCAGAGAGCCCAATGTGGGCCTCGATCCCAGGACCTTGAGATCCTGACCTGAGCTGAAGGCAGAGGTTTAACCCACTGAGCCACCCAGGCTCCCTATACCTTTAAACATATTTATAATGGCTCCTTTATTTTTTTTAAGATTTTATTTATTTGACAAAGAGAAACACAGCGAGAGAGGGAACACAAGCAGGGGGAGTGAGAGAGGGAGAAGCAGGCATCCAGCTGAGCAGAGAGCTTGATGTGGGGTTCGATCCTGGGTCTCCAGGATCATGACCTGAGCTGAAGGCTGTCGCTTAACTAACTGAGCCACCCAGGCGCCCCATAATGGCTCCTTTAATATCCTTGTCTGCAAATTTCAACATCTAGATCACACAATGTTATCTTTTGTTTTTTGTTCTTTCTTTTTTGAATTAATTATATCAACCTCGTTCTTTAGATATCAACTAATTTTAGATTTTTCCTTGGACATTGCAATGGATATTTTTTTTAGAAACTACAGAAGATTTTTATGGCCTTCTGATGACTATTTTTTTTAAACTTTATTTTCAAAGACATATAACTTGGCTGAACTTGAACTATGAAATTCCATTTCCCTTTTTAGCCTGGGGTTTTCCCTATGCACAATGGTTCACAGATTAGCCAGAGATCTGGGCACAGATTGTACAAAAAAAAAAAAAGTAGGGATCTCTTCTCACTTTTCCTTGTGGTATTTCTCTTTAAGTGGTTACATTTACATTAAATCCCATCCTATGTTCCCTCATGCCAGTTGGACTTGAGGGCTTTTGTTAGATTTTAGCCACATTGAATAGTGAAGGCTTGAGGCTTCTCTCCAGATGAATCATAAATAATTTGACCCCATTTTATTCCCTTCCTCTGTGTGTCAACTTTCATGGAGTATCGGCTTGCTTCTGTCCCTCTCCAGTGCCTTAAGGAAATTGTTTATGTTTTGTTAAGTTTATAATTGTTATCTGCAGGAGTGTTATTCCAATGGGAGTTTACTTGGCCATGACAGGAGCAGAACTCCATAGGGAATGACAATTAGGGGAACAGGAAGATTGTTTGAACATAAAATAATATGATCTGATTAGATAAAAAATGAAATTGGTCTTACTTTGTTCACAATGTCTAGGTCTACAGCTGAAAGAATTTTTTTCAATATCTATTCTTTTGAATACTTCTAAATTTTACTATCACTTTTATATTTCTTTAAGATTTGATATATAATGTGAGAAGAAGAGTTTTAGACCAGGGAAAGGAGTCTTTAATCATGCCCAGAGAAAAGTTGTCAAAGATTTAGGTGTTAGTGCAAGTCCTAATACATTTTCCAAACAACTTTGAGCCTAACGTAAAAGGAGCTTTGCTTTTTATATTACTACTACAAGCCACTTAATTGTAAAATCCTTGTGTTTATTGCAAATTCACATTATTGGCACCAGTCAGACAAGAAAGAGACATATACTATATATACTATAGTTCCACAAAGAATAATGTAAAGACATATTATTCATTTTGCCTCATTTGTTATCTGGGCTCTAATACTTGACTTATGTTTCTCATCATAGTTATAATGAATGACTACAGAAAATAACCAGTATATTATAATAACATTTAAAAATAACTTTATTAATGATAAATATTGAATAAGTACCAAATGTACTCATTATGTTGTTTATTTTACATGCATTACTTTTAGCCATCCTAAAGCATGCTCTGCAGTTATAATTATATCAGTTTATCAACTTGTCAACTCAAACAAAACAAAACAAAATACAAAAAGTCACAGAATTTTTTTCAAGGATTTTACTTATTTATTTGGGAGAGAGAGAGAAAGCATGAGCAGGGGGAGTGGCAGAGGGAAAAGCAGATTCCTGCTGAGCAGGGAGCCTGATGTGGGGTTTGATCTTGGGACTGTAGGATCATGACCTGAGCCACCCAGGTGCCCTACAGTCACAGAAATTAAGTAACCTGCCCAAACCATGTAGCTAGTAAGTGGTGAAATCTTGTTCAAACCAAGCAGTTTATACCAGATTTTATTCCCAGTACATTTATTTTCCTTTTTTTTTTTTTTTTTCTTCTTTTGGTGGGACAAGAATGGATGAAGGGCAAGAATGTGTAAAAAACAAACAAACAAACAAACAAAAAAACAGAGCCTAAAATTTAACAATTTACTTTATAAGAAATTTATAGATTGTTTCTAAATGGTACATTTTAAATTGTTAATCTCAAATCAATAAAATGCCCAAATGTATTTAATCAATAATGATGCTTTTAATATTAATGCAATTGTCTTGAATTAGGGGAGTGTATACTTTTACACTTTTTGATTTTCCATCTTTGGACAGTGTATACAGATTTAGGATGGACAGCTTGAAGATTGAATATAAAATTAGGAGATTTTAAGACTTTAGTGAATTCTGAAGATTGAAAATGTAATCTTTCTTTTTTTATATTTTATTTATTTATTTAACCGAGAGATCACAAGTAGGCAGAGAGGCAGGCAGAGAGAGGAGGAAGCAGCTCCCTGCTAAGCAGAGAGCCCAATGCGGGCCTGGATCCTAGGACCCTGAGATCATGACCTGAGCTGAAGGCAGAGGCTTTAACCCACTGAGCCACCCAGGCACCTGCAAATGTAATCTTTCAACTCAGCAGTTTTACTCTTCGTTTTATGAAAGGGTTCTATGATATTAACTCTTTTTACACTGGATTAAATTCAATTTTTTTAATTTGATAATTTACTAAAATAAAAAATGAGGATTTTATTTTATTTAAAAAGAATGTTATCTTTTGGGGAAGAATTTGCCCATATGTTGTCTGGTTGTATTTGTGGGTATTGCTTGGGATAATTTTCTCTCTATAGCTACTTATATATCTCATTAATTTTTTGAAGCAGCTTTCTAAATTTACTTATGTAAAACAAAAAATTTCTGGCCCCAAAGTTGGCTCTCAGGAATTGAGCTTGGTCCCTCTCAATCTGCTAGTGCCTGACTGCCCGGCCCTGGCATCATTCCATGCCCTAAGAACCCTCCTCAGAGTCACACCTGTCCCCCCACACACACCTCACATGAGGTGAACAGCTATGGCCAACTTCAGCAACATGCAGATCAGGATTTATGTGAAGATCTAACCATCTAGCCAAGCGATGGTTCCTTTTGGAGAAAATGTTTAATGTGACTTGCTTGTGGTGTAGAGTGACATCCAAGCCAGGCTTAGAAGTAAGTTTTATTATAAAAGACAAGACACATGGAGAGAGAAAGGAAATGAGAACAAATCCAAGGCTTGATTAGTGAACCCAAATATATCATGCAATGGTAACATTTTTAAATGAAAATACTGGAAGTATTACTATTGGACGGATAGAAAATGGAGATACAAAGGACAAAGATATTGAGCCAAAGAGCTTCTTTTCATTCAGGTGTGACTGTTCATGATGAAGAGATAGAATCCAGTCCAGAAACACTTCTACTTCTAGCATACTCAACCAAAGTAAACAAAACTGTAAAGAATCTTAGACTATGGGTTCTGTTTAAGAATGACCTTCCTCCAATAGATAACAAAGTGGTCACCTTTGCATGTGCACAACCTAGTCAGCTTTCTGAATAGTTTTCCTCTGCACAACAGGATACACATTGAAATTCTCACAATGTGAAAAAAGTAGAAAAATTATGAAAAACAAAAGACCAAAAAAAAAAGGAAAAAGACAACAGAAAAAACTTAAGACCCCAGGATTTTGATGCTATAAACCCAAATTATGAAATTCAGTGTATGATCGGAGACTTTAAAGGGATTGTAGACCACTGATAATAGCATATCCTATTGATGAACATAGGATATGTGTTTGTGTAAGAAAATGACAATTCAACAAAAAAAGAAACTCAAAGATCAATTCAACAAAAAAAGAAACTCATAATCCCTAATGAAAATACTGATGGCCTACTTTTAGTTTTTTCTCAAAAAGGTAGCTGAAAAACCAAACATTAGGTTTTGATTCTGCCTTTGATGACTCAGCTCCTAACTGAAATGGTTTATAGGATTATGGTTAGACCACAAGTGGAAACTATATTTGAAAGGAGAATGGCTGGGGCACCTGGGTAGCTCAGTGGTTAAGCCTCTGCCTTCAGTACATGTCATAATCCTGGAGTCCCAGAATCAAGCCCCGCATGGGGCTGCCTGCTCCGCAGGAGGCCTGCTTCTTGCTCTCTCACTCCCCCTGCTTGTGTTTCTTCTCTAGCTGTGTTTCTCTCTGTTAAATAAATAAAATCTTTAAAAAAATAAATAAAAGGAGAATGGCCACGCACTCTGCTGAAAGTAGAAAAACTCAAACTGTGGGACATCTCAAGAAAGAACCAGGATTATTCAAAGGAAAAAAAGAAAAAAGACTGTTCAAAAGAATTCATGCATTAGCAGCTGGTGATTTTTTTTAATGCTGAAGAAGCCAAACCATAAGAAATTAGAACTTTAAGTATATGCACTTTTTTTTTTTTTTGGAAATTTACAGTGGAAATGTGTTTCATTAGCTAAAGAGGACAACAAAATTAAGAGTACTAGAAGATGGAAAACAGCAGGTTCAAGTGGTGGGATTACAGGAACAGGAGGTCAAATGTGTTGAAGATGTATTGAAACTCATTGATATTGGCAACACTTATAGAACATGCGGTCAGACATCTGCCAATGCACATTCATCTTGGAGCCATGCAGTGTTTCAGATTATTCTTAGAAGGAAAGGAGAACTATATGGGAAATTGTCTCTCATCAGTTTTCCGAGAAATGAAAGAGAGGCTGGTATTTCCAGTGTAGACAGGCAAACAAGGCTTGAAGGTGCTGAAATTAGTAAAAACAAAACAAGACAAAACAAAACAAAACAAAACAAACAAAAACAAAAAATCTCTTAGTTCTGAAGGAGTACATTAGAGCCTTTGGTAGAAACAAACCTCCTACTCCTTCCAGGTAAATTCACCTAAGTCTTAAGAGATTCATTCATGCGTGAGGATTCTGATGCCTATATGCTGATAACTACAAGCTCTCCAGAGATGGCATCCTGTGAAAATACCCCTAGTATCTTAAGATATCTAAATAGTGTGAAAGAATTTGTGGATCCAACTGTGGCTGGGATGTTCATCCAATAATGTATCAATCACCAAATCAGATTGAGGACTTAGAGGCAGAGTAGAGTCTGGGCAGTTCCCTTCAGGGGATGAGGTGAAACTTCCTTGGGAAAAAAGTGAAGAAGAGGGTTCTCCACAATTACTTATTTTCCATGAAGCTATCTCACAAATGGTAGAAATGGAAGAGCAAAGTGTAGATTATCACAGAAGGACAGTGTTCTAGGAGTCTGTTCAGTGGTTGGAAAGATGAAAAGGCTCTCTTAGAGATGACTGAAAAAATAGATTATGATGTAGATTCATAAGCTATTCAACTTGGAACTGTACTTGAACAAAAACAAATTAGACATTTTAATTTAACTAAGCTATGGATAAAGTAAAATCTTTTTGTGTAGCTCTGCAAGAACAGGCCAGCAAGCAGATCAAACCCAAGAACCCCCAAGCCCCTTAAGTCAGAACTTGCTATGGAAGGATCCCCAGAACCCATACTACTATAACATATAATAGTTATGCCGTAAGAGCCATTTAAAAGTTTGAAATGTTTAAGTTTTGGTGGGAAATGTCTCTCCTTCATCCGAATGACATTTCAATTTTGTGAAACATTCCTTTGTCTGCAAAATGCTTCTAATTCAGGAGATACAACCAAAATTTGGGAATAATGAAGTATTTTGTTTCATTTACTCAAATGGTGATTTACTTTTGGAGATCCCCGCCAATTTTATTTTCTATATGATGAAATAAGATTGTGGACTTGATCAGAGATGAATAGTGGGAGGAAACCACAGCATTTCTTTTTAATTCTGTTTGGTTTTCATAGAAAGACTGAGTAGTTTTGAATCCTTTGTGTGTATTGTTACCTCAGCAGTGATTGTACATACCTTGCCCACCTCAGCTGTGCTCACCTCTCCAGCTTTGTGCCTTCTGTGTGTGGTTTTTTTTTTTAAGATTTATTCATTTATTTTTAGAGATTGACAGCAAGAGAGAGAGCAGTGGAGAGGAACAGTAAGAGAGCGAGAGAGAGAATCTCAAGTAGACTCCCTACTGAGCACAGAGCCCTAAGTGGGACTGATCTCACAACCCTGAGATCATAATCTGAGCCAAAACCAAGGGTCAGATGCTCAACTGACTGAGGCATCCAGGTGCCCCGTGATGAAGCCTATTGACCCTAAATTTCTGAAGCATATCCAAGATAAATAACATTTCTTATTTGGCATTGGGAATTACCTTTATTATATGTATATTTCAACTATATCTGAGACATTTTTGTTTGTGGTTAATTTTGTACAATGTGCCATATCATTGAATGGAACTAAAGTCTGTGATCGTGAGCATCGCTACTGTATCATTCCATATGATAAGTAAAGAAATATGGAAGAATGATTTTTAAGTCATATGATACATGGTCTTAATTTTATTAGCATTTTCTTTATAAAGAACTAAAATATAAATAGGTTGGTGTATAATAAAAAATTAAATTTTAAAAAATTTCCTAAAAGTATATGTACCTAAATTATGCTCATTTAACATTGAACTGATTTGATCTGTTCGGTTTACAGGAAAAAAAAATAGCACTACAAAGACGTTATAAAAGTTTCTTTCAAGGGATGTGGGCAGATGAAATATCTTATTGAAAATAAATAAATTATAAAAGCTATCAAATTATCCTATAAATTTACTATTTTTTACTTCTACAAAATCTAATATGCAACAGTTATTTTGTGATTTACTCTCTGAATTGCAATTTTTGAAAAAATCTTATCTGATTCCTTATTATGTACATCAGAAAGAACTGATGGTGAAAGGGATGGGTTAGGGATGCCTGGGGGGCTCAGTAGTTAAGCTTCTGCCTTCGGCTCAGGTCATGATCTCAGAATCCCCGGATAGAGCCTCGAATCAGGCTCCCTGCTCGCAGGAAGCCTGCTTCTGCCTCTCTCACTTCCCCTGCTTGTATTCCCTCTCTAGCTGTGTTTCTCTCTGTCAAATAAGTAAAATCTTAAAAATAAAAAAGGGATGGTTTTAAGAGTTTGAAATAAAATGATTTTGATCTCTACAGGAAGAGAAGATGTCCCATAATTTACATATCAACATGACATTTCTTCAAAATTTTATTACTTCAATATTTTATACATGTAGAAATTAAGCCACTTTATTATTCTAAAAATAACAGGTATTTGGATAATTTATGTAAGAAAATGAAATGAGATGCCAGATTTGAATGAAGGTAAAGTAATTGTTAATAGTTTAGCGTAAAATTAAACACTAAGTAAGAAAATGCATTCAGTATATTTTATTATATTACAAAGCATCTTTATAATATTGTATCTTTTCATTATATCAGCTTAACACTTATCTGTAATGCCCATTTTGTTAAAATCAGTAAGAAAAACGAAAGCAACTGGGAAATAATAGTTGTAAATTATGTATCATTAAAATAAAATAAAAGCTAATTCATGAGAGTAGAGAAAGGAAACAAATACTATAGTAATAACAGTTGTGTCATATTATTTATCACCAAACCTGAGCCCAGCCTATCCACTTATCTGTCACTTGATTGCACATGGAAACTAAACTGAGCTCTACACAATCAATTATTAACAGATTCATGAAATCCGTACAAGCAGAATATTTTGTCTAAATTTATCAATTTTTCTGTTCTGAAAAAGGACAGAAAAATTCAGATACTGTGAGTAGTATTGTCCTCACAATATTTGTAATGCTATATTTGATAAACATTTTCATGACAAAATCATATTTATTAAGGAAAATATAGAGAGATTAGATTATACATGAAGAATAATTAAAAAATGAGAAAACAATCACTTTTCATGCTCCTATGTTCAGCACCAAAGGTAGAAAATAGGTTGAACATAACAAAGAGCACACACAATAATTCTCTTCACAGATAAGAGAGGTTCTATGGAAAAATACAGAAATTCTAGCAGGAAAGGGATTTGTTGTAAACTCCACATCTTGAAGCCTTTTCTCATTCTGAAATACTATGTTAGTAAAGAGAAAACTATGTGATATATTTAAAAGAACATCTGGATAGTTAACCTATTAGCAAAATAATTTTTTTTTGTATTTTGTCTTCAAAGAAAATGTTTTTGTGTTATTATGCATGTGTGTGTGTGTGCACATGCAAATTGGAGAAACCAACTGAAAATAAAAACAATGATCTAGTTATAAAGCAATCCTTTAGGCTGAAAGAAAATGTGCTCTTAGGGACCAATTTCCTAATTAGGAATTTTTATTAGTCTTCTATCTCATGCTTTTGTTTGTTTGTTGAATTTTAGGAGATCTGTCAGTTAAAATGTCATTTATTATAAAGTTATTTAGCAACTAAGATTGAGATAGTGAAAGCAATGTATATTAGGGCATCTTAACATTTATTTGTGAGAAGCGAGTGAGCCTCGAGAGAATAAATCCTTTTTATTTCCAGATTCTCCAGTGATGTCTTGCATGTAATTTAGGATCTCCATATCTCCAGATACTTCTAAAACCGTCTACTTTAGCTGCTGGCGTAAGGAAGAAAATGTCTTATAAACATTTTCCTGTATTCTTCTAAGAGACTACAAAGTAGGAAACACTGGATATTTTTTGTCCTGTTGATTAAAGTGCATTTATAATGATAAAGTAATTAAGCATATTAAAGTAATTATTTAAAACAGATAAATGTGGTCTCCTGCCCCAAGAGGAAGCCTCTCACTGTATTTATTACTTGTGCTGCAACTCTTCAAGTACAATCAACTTGAGTCTTATAAATTCTTGCTTCAGGAAAGATTTTTAGAAGTTAACTAGGTAGCAGTTTCTCTGAAACTTGCAATTTAAAGGCATAATGACCATGTTTACACAAAAAAATAAGGGCTTCCTTCAGCCTCAGACTATCCCTAGCTGATATAAATATGTTGTTGCATAAATATGTTGTCGCATATGTTGTTGCATTCTTCAAAATTACCACAAAATAAGCAAATTTGTGACTTGGAAATATAACAGGAGCTGAACCAAATCAATTTTGTAGTGATCTCAATAACTGTGTGGCAACTACACAGAGGATAAAATGTGAGAATCACCATAAAAATGACTCTTTCCTTTATACTTTATAAACATGGTCCTAACGTTGTTAACATTATTCCCTGTTTTCATCTATCACCTCACCTTTCTAGGATATTGGTGTAATTTGTTTGGTAGTAAATAGATATTTTTCTATTAAGCAAAACAATTTAGACTCATTGTCTGCTATTAGTCAACATAGAAACCTGACATTCAAACTTCTTTGTTTCCGCAGTTCCCTAAATTGTACACCTGAAACTAATATTAGGCTGTCTGTTAGCTAACTGGAATTACAATAAAAGTTTTACAAAAATGAGCAGAAGACTCAAATAGGTCTGCAGCTTAAATATGTTGCCTCAGTAAAGATGTGATCACCATGATGGCTCCTGGGAAGTGAGGGATCATTCCAATACCTTTCTGTCTTTTTTCATTCTAGATTTTCTCAGCGCCTGTTGTTGCCCTAAACCAGTTTCCTTGTTTTTTTAAGCCCGTTAGATTGGGAATTTGGATTGGAATAGGAGGCACTCCATGCAGTGCAGACTGGGAACTATTGTTTGGATAAATATTACCATGGCATCACACACCGTGCCCTCCTCTCCCTGTAAATGTGACTGTTTACACAGGAGTAGTCTTTTTCTGTATGCTATTTCTCTCGAAGGCATTCAGGCCAGCACAAAGCAAAATGTGAGGCAGGCCAAACATGCAATCTGACTCCTAATCACCACCTTTGATATCTTTCCTGCTCTACCTTCAGCTCTTGCTTTTTATTTCAGAGGCCTCTCCTGCTGCTTGGGCTCAGCTGTACTGAGATAATAATACAACAAAAAACTTATTACTCTAGAGACTGCATCTTCCACTTCTCAAGAATTCTTACATTTTACACAGAACCGCACAGGACAGTGCTTCATCAAAAGGAATAACGTCCTTGTTGAGAGCTGGTAAATGTGACTGCAAGATATTTGGATAGGTAGGCCACACACACGTGGCCCTTGACTGCTGACACATAGTCTGATGGCTCTCAATGTGACCTTGTAAAACTCCCATGGTTTCATTTCTTTTCTTCTGTTTAAGCATAACTTTGGAAATTGTGTAACATGGAGAATTTTTAAATTTTGCACATCAAAAGTTAAAGAAAAGGTCACAAACCTCAAGTGAGGGACTATGTCTTTTTTTGTATTCTTGTAAAAAATACACTTTGACAAATTTATAAAGAATCATACAATGAAAAAGTACCCATTAGTGTAGCAGAAGTATATGAATAGTTTTATTAGAGTGCCATGTCCTAGTCCTTTTTTTTTTTGATATCAGAAATCCCAGTCACACAGGAAAAAAGAAACCTAAATTAATATACATTTGAAAAAAAGACATATTTTGGCTGCACACTTAGACATACTATTTCCCAATCTTATATTTTTCTCAGACTAAAGGTATTGGTATCCTGGAGGTATTCCCTTATGCTACTAGGAAAATATGACCAAATTTTGCAGTTTATGAAGGTTGATAGAGTCCAATTCCCCACTGCTATTATTTTAAAAATCCACCTTTTTTATTAGCATGGTGTGATAATGTTTAGTCTTTAAATTTAGATGTAGGTCATGTCAGGTTCATAATAAAAATCAGTTTATGGAAACACAGATTCATTCTTTTTTTTTAAAGATTTTATTTATTTAAGAGAGTGCATACAAGCAGGTGTAGAAGGGGCAGAGGGAGAGAGAGAGAGAGAGAGAGAGAGAGAGAGAGAGAGAGAGAGAGAGAGAGAGAATCTGAAGCAGATTCCAAGCTGAGCATAGATGCCATGACACTGGGATCATGACGATCATGACCTGGGACCAAATCAAGAATCAGTTGCTTAACTGACTGAGCCACCCAGGCACCCCAGATTCATTCTTCTTATTTTTTTAAAAGATTTTATTTATTTATTTGACAGAGAGAAACACAGCGAGAGAGGGAACACAAGCAAGGGGAGTGAGAGAGGGAGAAGCAGGCTTCCTGCCCCGAGCAGGGAGCCAGATGTGGGGCTCCATCCCAGGACTCCAGGATCATGACCTGAGCTCAAGGTGGTCGTTTAACCAACTGAGCCAACCAGGTGCCCCCAGATTCATTCTTATTAACATTATTTTCTTTTCTCTTTTTCCTTTTAGTTTTGTTTATTTCCAGATGTCAGGATGTTAGTGTACTGATACCTACTGAATTGAACTGGAGATCCTTTTTTTAGTTTTATTAAACTGTTTGCAGATCAAAATATAACCTCAGTGTATGCATCGAACAAAATTAAGTCAATTTTAATAAGTAATTTCAAATTTTGATATTTATTTAAAAAGAGGAACATTTAGAATGCCTGGGAGGCTCAGCCGTTAAGTGTCTGCATTGAGTCCTGCATCAGGTTCTCTGCTCAGTGGGAAGCCTGCTTCTCCCTCTCCAACTCCCCCCGCTCCCCGCTTGTGTTCCATCTCTCACTGTGTCTCTCTGTCAAATAAATAAACAAAATCTTTAAGAAAAAAAAAAAGAGGAATGTTTTACATGAGGTAGTTTTCATTAGCACCAAATTTTGAATTATGATTTCAGATGAGATATCTCACTGTATTTTTTTGTTGTTGCCAAGTACAAAGAGAATCTTTATATGCACAAGTACTTATAAATAAATAGAAGTCTTTAACTACATTATATCTGGGAAATATTTTTTAAAGACTTTATTTATTTATTTGACATAGAGATAGATCACAGGTAGGCAGAGAGGCAGGCAGAGAGAGGGGGAAGCAGGCTCCCTGCTGAGCATAGAACCCAATGTGGGGCTTGATCCCAGGACCCTGAGATCATGACCTGAGCTGAAGGTTTTAACCCACTGAGCCACCCAGGCACCCCTGGGAAATATTCTTCTAATTAATGCCTAAGGAGATGTATAGTGATACTAGGAAGTCTTATAACAACAGCTTTGGTAAGAGCAGCAAAATTCATTGTTGCTGTGCCATGCATGGTGCTTCTGCCATAACTGTAGACAGGCATCACACAGTGTAATAATACACAAAAGACAAATGGTGCTATTGAGTACATGAATGCAGCTAGTCTGAGTTGAAATATGCTGTCAGTGCTAAATACATGATTTTATAACAGCATAAAAATGTAAACTCTCTTACTATTAAATTTGGAATGATTACATTTAAATAAGCATTTTAGATAATTTTGGTTAATATGTATTATTATATTTTATTCATTTCTTTTTATTTATTTAATGGGACTACTAGAAAATTTTTAACACCTGGGTAAATGTTATTCTCAACCAAGGTAAGCCACTTATGGTAAATACTCTTTTAAAAATATTTTTCAAGTATAATTAACATAGTGTTACATTAGTTTCAGATGTAAGATATAAAAATTCAGTAATCTATTCATTACTCAGTCCTCACATCATGATAAGTGTAGTCTTAATTTCCTTCAACTATTTCACCCATCCACCTACCCACTTTCCCTCTAGCAACCATCAGTCTTTTCTAAAAGTCTTGTTTGTCTCTTTTTTATTTATTCATTTGTTTCTTAAAATTTTCTATAGAAGTGAAATTTATGGTATTTGTTTTTCTCTGACTTATTTCATTTAGCATTATAGCCTGTAGATCCATCAATGTTGTTGCAAATAGGAAGATTTAATTCTTTAATATAGCTGGGTATACATATATATTAATATATATCATGTATATTCCAGAGGTGTATATACATACGCATACCACCTCTTATCCATTATTTATGAATAGACCCTTGGGTTGTTTCCATATCTTGCCTATTGTAAATAATGCTACAGTAAACATAGGGGAGCATATATCTTTTTTTTTTTAAGATTTTATTTATTGATTTGACAGAGAGAGAGATCACAAGCAGGCAGAGAAGTAGGCAGGGAGAGAGGAGGAAGCAGGCTCCCTGCTGATCAGAGAGCCCGATGTGGGCCTCGATCCCAGGACCCTGAGATCATGACCTGAGCTGAAGGCAGAGGCTTTAACCCTCTGAGTCACCCAGGCGCCCTAGCATATATCTTTTGAATTAGTGTTTTCAGTTTTTAGGATAAATACCCAAGAGCAGAATCACTGGATCATATGGTAATTCTCTTTATTTTTGAGGAAACTTCATACTCTTTTGCACAGGAGCTGTACTAGTTTGCATTCCCACCAACAGTTCATGAGGTTTCCGTTTTTTTCCACATCTTTTCAACTGCTTGTTGTTTCTTCTTGTGTTTTTGATTTTAGCCCTTCTGACAGGTGTGTTTTGATTTGTATTTCCCTGCTGATTAGTGATGTTGAGTAGTTTTTCATGTGTCTCTTGACCATCTGTATGTCTTTGAAAAAAATGTCTATTAATGTATTCTGCCCAATTTAATTAGATTATTTCTTTTTTTATCTGATGCATTGTATAAGTTCTTTATATATTTTGGATATTAACCCCTTATTGGATACATCATCTGCAAATATCTTCTCCCATTCAGTGGGTTGCCTTTTCGCTTATGGTTTCCTTCCCTATATAGAACTCTCTTTTTTTTTTTTAAAGAGTTTATTTATTTATTTAACAGAGAGAAACACAGCCAGAAAGGGAACACAAGCAGGGGGAGTTAGAGAGGGAGAAGCAGGCTTCCCGCCAAGCAGGGAGCCAGATGTGGGGCTCAATCCTGGGTCTCCGGGATCATGACCTGAGCTGAAGGCAGTCACTTAACCAGCTGTGCCACCCAGGTGCCCCTCTATAAAACTTTTCATTTTGATGTAGCCCCAATAGTTATTTTGCTTTTGTTTCCCTTGCCAGAAGAGACATATCTAGAAATATGTTTCTATGGTTGATGCCAAAGTAATTATTGCCTATGTTTTCTATTGGCATTTTATGATTTCAGGTCTTGCATTTAGATCTTTAACCCATTTTCAGTTTAATTTTTTTGTATGGTATAAGAATTGGTCCAGTTTTATTCTTTTGCATGTAGCTGTCTAGTTTCCTCAACACCATTTGTTGAATAGACTTTTTCCCACTGTATATTTTTGCCTACTTTGTTGTACATTAATTGACCATAATATTGTGAGTTTATTTTGGGACTCTCTGTCCCATTGCTCTGTGTGTCTACTTTTGTGCCAATACCATAGTGTTTTGATTACCACAGATTTATATTATATCTTGGTATCTGAGATTATGATACCTCCAGTTTTGTTCTTTTCAAGATTGTTTTGGCTCTTAAGGATCTTTTGTTGTTCCATACACATTTTAGAATTATCTGTACTAGTTCCGTGAAAAATATTGTTGGTATTTTGATAGGGATTGTATTAAATCTGTAGGTTGCTTTGAGTAGGGTAGGAATTTTAATAAGAAAACTGGGGTAGCAATACTTTTATTGCCCAAAATAGACTTTAAAGCAAAGAGATAAAGAAGAACACTACATGATGATAAAGGGAACAATCCAACAAGAAGATATAATGATTATAAATATTTATGCACCCAAAATGAGAGCATCCAAAACATAAAGCAGCTATTGACAACCATAAAGGAATTCAACATGGGTACAATAATTAGGACTCCACTGACATCAATGGATAGATTATCCAAACAGAAAATCAACAAAGAAACAGTGGCTTTGAATGACACATTGGAGCAGTTGGATCTAACAGGTATGTTCAGAACATTCCATGCTAAACCAGCAAAAATATAAAAACCACATTGTTTTCAAGTACACATGGACATTCTCCAGAATAGATCACATGTTAGGCCACAAAACATATCTTAAATTAAAAAATATTGAAATTATATTATGTATCTTTATGGGACCAAGCACTATGAAACTAGAAAGTAATCATAAGAAAAAAAATATGGAAAGAACACAAATACACGGAGGCTAAATAACATGCTACCAAACAGTAAATGAGTCAACTGAGAAATCAAAGAGAAAAAATATATGGATGCAAATGAAAATGAAAACGCAATTGTCCAAAATTTTTGAGATGCAAAAAAAAAAGCTGTTCTAGAAGGAAGGATTATAGCAATAGAGACCTACCTCAAGAAGTGAGAAAAATATCAAACAACTTAAACTTTCCCCTAACGTAGCTAGAAGAATAAGAACAAATTCCAAAGCCAGTAGAAGGAACAAGAACAAAACAGATTAGAGCAGAAATAAATGAAATACAGGCTAAAAAAAATTTTTATAAAGAATATAACAATGAAACCAGAAGCAGATTCTTTGAAGAGATCAATAAAATTGATAAACCTTTAGCCAGACTTACAAAAAAGGAGAAAGAGGACTCAAAATCAGAACTGGAGAAGTAACAACAGATAACACAGGAATACAAAAGATTATGAGTTTATTGTGAAAAATTATATGTCAACAAATTGGACAACCTAGAAGAAATGGCTAAGTTCTTAGAATATATAACCTCCAGGACTAAGTCAGGAAGAAATAGAAAATTTGAACAGACTAATTATAAGCCATGAAATTGAATCAAAACAAGACAAAACAAAAAAACAAAAAACCTCTCAACAAAAGTCCAGAATCAGTTGGCTTATGGCTTCACAGATGAATTCTACCAAATATTTAAAGAGTTAATACCTATTCTTCTCAAACTATTACAAAAAATAGAAGAGGAAGGAAAGTTTCCATATTCATTCTATGGGGTCAGTGTTGCTCTGATACTAAAACCAGGTTAAGACACTATGAAAAAAGAGAACAGGCCAATGTCTCTGATGAACATAGATACAAAAATCCTCAACAAAATATTAGCAAACCAAATCCAACAATATATTTAAAAAATCATTCACATGATCAAGAGGGATTTATTTCAGGAGTTCAGGGGTGGCTCAAAATTTGCAAATCAATCAATGCGATGCATCACATAAATAGGAGAAAGGATGAAAACCATATGATCATCTCAGAAGATGCAGAAAAAGCATTTGACAAAGTACAGCATTAAAACTTTAAAACTTCCTTGAAGATCAGGAACAAGACTAGGATGTCTACTCTTATCACATTTATTCAACACAGTACTGGAGGTCCTAGCTATAGATAGCAACAGACAAGTAAAAGAAAAAAAAAAGGCATTCAAATTGATGAGAAAGAAGTCAAACTTTCATTACTTGCAGATGGTATGAAACGATATATAGCAAAAATTAAGGTCTCCACTGAAAAACTAGAACTTATAAATGAATACAGTAAAATGGAAGGATACAAAATTAATGTACAGAAAATGGTTTCATTTCTATACACCAATAATGCAGTAGCAGAAAGAGAAATTAACATTCCATCTACAGTTGCACCTGAGAATAAACTTAACCAGAGAGGTGAAAGGTCTGTACTCTAAAAACTATAAAACATTGATGAAAGAAATTGAAGATGACACAAACAAATGGGAAGGTATCCCATGCTCATTTTAGTTTCTTTATGTGTGAGGTATGCTCTTTTAATTTGTATATTTTTGTGAATATAGTTCAAATCAGTTAAAGTATTACTGAGAATACTTGTATCACATCCTTCCAGATTAATCAACATTCTAATTCTTTCCTGCTGCTTTCAGGATATTTCTTTATCTTTAATTTCAGAATTTTAGTTATAATGTCTTGATCTGAATTTCTTTGGGTTTATTCTGTTTGGAATTTACTTAGCTTCTTGAATTTATAGGTTTAAGTCTTCTGCCAAAATTGAGGAATTTTCAGTCATTATTTCTCCTGGTGCTTTTTCAACTCTTGCTTCTTTCTTCTCTCCTCCTCTGTCTCCAATGACTGGAATCCTAGATCTTTACTACAGTCCTTGAGGCATTCTTATTCAGTTTATTTTCTCATTTACTCAGATTAAGTATTTTCTACTATTAATCTGCAAATTCACAGGTTCTTTACTCTGTGCTCTCTATTCTCCTACTGAGCCGAACCGTTAGGTTTTTCTTTCTTTTTTATTTGGCTATTATACTTTTCAGTTCTAAATTTCATTTTGAATCTTCTCCATATCTTCTATTTCTTTGCTGAAATATGCTATTATGTTGTTTCCAGTGTGTTTGTAATTGTTGGTTGAAGCCTTTTATGATGGCTGCTTTAAAATATTTGTCAGGCATTTGAAAATCAGGTTGGTTTTTTTACTGTATTTTCTCATTCAAGTACGATGTTCCTGGGATTTAGTATGACTTGATTTTTAATTGAGTCTTGGACATTGAGTATTATTAGATTTGGGATCTTATTTACATCTTTCCTTTTAACAGGCCTTTTCTGACACTGTGATATTCACCCCGGAAGGCCAGGGTCTCGCCTCATAACTGCCTCATGGGAGTGGACGTCTAGGCTTCTCACTAGGCCTCTACACTTACATCAAATCCAGCAGAGACACTTACAACCCACTGGAGGCAGAGAATACCCTAGGTCCCCACTAGGTTCTTTCTGGCACCTTCCCAGCAGGGCTATGGCCTTATTACCACAGGTGGGAATGAAAATCTAGGCTCTCCACTAAAAAGAGGGTAGAAGGGGCTAAAGTGTGTTTGTTTGTTTGTTTGTTTGTTTGTTTGTTTTGTGGTGTTTGGCTGGAGTGGAGCAATTATAGTCCCAGTGTTTTCTGGCTACCCAGGCAGCAACTTTCTTTATCTTTTGACTAAGGACTGGAGGCTTTTTCTTGAGGTTGTTTTCCTTTTGTTTTGTTTTGTTTTATTTTGCTTTGTTTTGTTTTTGTCTGTTTTAATAGACTTTCTACAAGGAAAAAAATACATAGTAAACACAACCAAAAATTTAAAATCCCCTATTAAAAACTGGGCTGTCATTTGAATATATTTTCTTTTATCTCACAATATATCCAGTTTCAAAATGTTCTCAAAACCCCCTTCCCCCTTTGGAATCTTTCTATTATTGTTTCTTCTTTCCCCCAGATAACATTTCAGCTTAGTGTTTGTTTCCTATTCCTTCCTGGTTAATGTTTTAAAAGCCTATTTTGAATATGTCACCCATTTGTCAATAGTAGCCCCAAGCATAAAACCAACCACTTTCTGTTACAATCCCTTTCTTGTATAGCAATGCCCAATCTCTGATTTTCCAAGCCCTTGAGGTTCCTTCTTGCCCTAATCTTCCCATTAGATCCCTTCATTTAGTGGGAATGCATACACAGCTCTGAAAATATTTTGGGATTTATATCCCTAATTGTTCAAGCTGTTAAGCAGGCATGTCACAGAGTCTCCACTCCTCTCTGAATGGTCACTTCTATGTAATTCTGAAAAGTCAGTTCAGATTTCCATAAAGTTTTTGATGCTCATTCAACCACAGCAAGCTCTCTGCTTTGGACTTGTAATGTACGTTGTCTCTAAGTGTAAGTTTTAGTCATTGGAAGCTCAAAGTCTACTTTTACAAAAAATATTTCGTATCTCTTATCCCATGTTTTATGGATAATCAAACAATGAACATATTTTGAAAGTTAATATAATATCCTACTTGAATTGCATAGAAGAGATAAAATGAGTATAAATTATTTTAAAAATATAATCTCTATGTAATATATAAATATTTTGATACCTCAATGCTAAAACATACTATGAAACTGTTAGAGCTGCACAAACTTACTCAAAATAAAAGAGCAAAAATTCTGGATAGCATAGATGTTTTACAGACCAGTACAGATGTTTTACATTGGTGGCCAAAATAAATTGAGTCGTAATTGCAACTGGCTTTGTATTCAATGACAAAGTTATCTAATATGGTGAACAAGTCTTGATAGCATTGTAGTTGGAATATAATATAGGGGTTTTTTTTGCCAATTTTTATAGCAGTATGATTTTTGAGGATACAGTAACTCATGCATAAAATATCCTATCCATTATGTAAATTGGAGTTAGATTCTAGGCTCAGATAACTGTAATTGATTTTTTCCCCCTACCATCCCTGGTCCTGATCATTTAAGTATGCTACACTCAAAAAATAAAAAAAAAAAAAAAATTATAGGTGGTCCTGCAACTATCCAAACACCTCTAAGGGAAATCATATTGTAGATTCTATAGTCATAAATGGACTAAAATTTATAATTTTGAATCTGTATTAACTTATTCATTGCTTTTAATTTTGTCTCAATGTGTGAGCATAGATTTTCAATGTGTAGTTGCCAATTAAAAATTTGCTAATATTGATGATTTTACCTACAGAGGAGAGGGTATTTATTTTGAAACTGTTCTTATTTATTGCAAAAACTATTTAGTTTTCTTTTTTTATTAAAAATCAATTTAACTAGCACATAGTGTATTATTAGTTTCAGAGGTAGAATTTAGTGATACCACTCAGTGCTCATTACATCCAGTGCCCTCCTTAATGCTTATCACTCAGTTATCCCAAACTCCTACTTATCTCCCCATCAGCAACCCTCAGTTTGTTTCCTATAGTTAAGTCTCTTATGGTTTGTTTTCTTCTATAATTTCATCTTATTTTATTTTCCTTTCCTTCCCCTGTATTCATTTGTTTTGTTTCTTAAATTCCACATGACTAAAATCATATATTTGTCTTTCTCTAACTAACTTATTTCACTTACCATGATGTTGTTGCAAATGGCAAAATATCTTTCTTTTCAATGGATGAGTAATATGCCATTGCATACATATGCATGTGAGGGTGTGTGCTCATACATACATATACACACCACATCTTCTTTATCCTTTCATCTGTTGGTGGATATCTGGGCTCTTTCTATAGTTTGGCTATTGTGGACAGTGCTGTTATAAACATTCGGGTGCATGTGCTCCTTAAAAATCACCATGTTTATAACCTTTGCATAAATATCTACTAGTGCAATCACTGGGTCATAGGGTAGTTCTATTTTTAACTTTTTGAAGTTAAAAAACCTCTATATTTTTCAGAGTGGCTGTACAACACTGCATTCCAACCAACAGTGTAAGAGGGTTCCCCTTTCTTTGCATCCTTGTCAACATCTGTTGTTTCCCGAGTTGTTAATTTTAGCCATTCTGACTGGTGTGGGGTGGTATCTCATTGTAGTTTTGATCTGTATTTCCCTGATGCCAAGGGATGTTGATCAGTTTTTCATGTGTCTGTTGGCCATTTGTATATCCTCTTTGAATAAATTGTCTGTTCATATCTTTTGCCCATTTCTTGACTGGACTGTTTTTTGGGTGTTGAATTTGATAAGTTCTTTATAGATTTTAGATACTAGCCCTTTATCTAATAAGATATTTACAAATATCTTCTCCTGTTTTATAGGTTGTTCTTAGTTTTGTTGATTGTTTCCTTTGCTGTACAAAAGCTTTTTATCTTGAAGTCCCAATAGTTCATTTTTGCCTTTGTTTCCCTTGCTTTTGAAGATGTGTCTAGTTAAAGTGGGGTCACAGAGGTTGTGGCCTTTGTTCTCATCTAGGATTTTGATGAGTTCCTGTCCCACACTGAGAAACTTCACCCATTTTGAGTCTGTTTTTGTGAGTGGTATAAAGAAATGGTCTGGTTTTATTCTTGTACATGTGGCTTTCTAATTTTCCCAACACCATTTTATTTTATTTTATTTATAGATTTTATTTATTTATTTGACAGAAACACAGCGAGGGAGGGAACACAAGCAGGGGGAGTGAGAGAGGGAGAAGCAGGCTTCCTGCTGAGCAGGGAGCCCGATGTGGGGCTCAATCCTGGATCTCCAGGATCATGACCTGAGCCACACAGGCGCCCCCCCAACACCATTTTAAAGGGACTGTGTTTTTTTCCATTGGACATTCTATTTTGCTTTGTCAAAGATTATTTGACCATAGAGTTGAGTGTCCATTTTTGAGTTCTCTATTCTGTTTCATTGATCTATGTGTCTATTTTTGTCCCAGTACCATACTGTCTTGATGGCTACAGCTTTGTAATACAGCTTGAAGTCCACAATTGTGATGCCAGCAGCTTTGGTTTTCTTTTTCAACAATCCTTTGGCTATTCAGGGTCTTTTCCAGTTCCATACAAATTTTAGTATTTTTTTTTCTAGCTATGTGAAAAACATTGATATTTTGATAAGGATTACATTGACTGTGCAGATTGCTTTGGGTAGCATAGACTTTTTAACAGTATTTATTCTTCCATTCTTGAGCATGGACTGTTTTTCCTTTCCTTTCTGTCTTCCTCAGTTTCTTTCATGAGTACTCCATAGTTTTCTGAGTACAGGTTCTTTGCCTATTTGGTTAGATTTATTCCTAGATATCTTATGATTTTGGGTGCAATTGTAAATGGGATTGATTCCTCAATTTCTCCTTCTTCTGTCTCATTGTTAGTCTACAGAAATGCAACTGACTTCTGTGCATTGATTTTTATATCTTGCCACTTTGCTGAATTCCTGTATGAGTTATAGCAATTTTGGGGTGGAGTCTTCTGGATTTTTGACATAGAGTATCATGTCATCTATAATTTTAATTTCTTCTTTGTCAATTTGGTTGCTTTTTATTTCTTTTTGTTTGATTGCTGAGGCTAGGATTTCTAGTACTATGTTGAACAACAGTGGTGACGGTGGACATTCCTGTCATGTTCCTGACCATAGGATAAAATCTCTCAGTTTTTCCCCTTGAGGATGATATTTGCCGTGGGGTTTTTGTGTATGGTTTTTATTATATTGAGGTATGTTCCCTCTATCCCTACACAACAGAGAGTTTTTATCAAAAGGATGCTGTATTTTGTTAAATGCTTTTTCTGCATTGACTGAGAGAATCATATGGTTCTTGTCCTTTCTTTTATTAGTGTAATGTATCACACTGATTGGTTTGTGGATGTTGAACCATTCTTGGAGCCCAGGAATAAATCTACTTGGTCATAGCGAGGAATCCTTTTAATGTACTGCTGCATCTTATTAGCTAGTATCTTGGTGAGAATTTTTGCATCCATGTTCATTAGGGATATTGGTCTGCAATTCTCCTTTTTGGTGGTGTCTTTGTCAGGTTTTAGGATAGGTAATGCTGGTCTCATAGAATGAGTTGGGAAGTCTTCCTTACATTTCTATTTTTTGGGAAAGTTTCAGAAGAATAGGTATTAATGTATTAATTCTCCCTTAAATGTTTGGTAGAAATCCACTGGGAGGCCATCTGGCCCTAGACTCTTTTTTGGGGGGAGGTTTTTGGTTATTTATTTGATTTTTTTTGCTGGTTACAGGTCTATTCTGGTTTTCTATTTCTTCCTGTTTCACTTTTAGTAGTTTATATGTTTCTAGGAATGCATTCATTTCTTCCAGATTGCCTAATTTGTTGGCATATAATTGCTCAAAATATTCTCTTATAATTGTTTGTATTTCTTTGGTATTGGTTGTGATCTCTCCTCTTTCTTTTATGATTTTATTTACTTGGATCCATTCTCTTTTTTTTGTGTGATAAGTCTGGCCAGGGGTTTATTGATCTTATTAATTCTTTCAAATAACTAACTGCTAGTTTGTTGATCTGTTCTACTGGTCTTTTGTTTTTTATCCCTTTGATTTCTTCCCTGATCTCTATTATTTCTCTTCTTCTGCTTGATTTAGGCTTCATTAGCTATTCTTTCTTCAGCTCCATTAGGTGTAAGTTTATTCTTTCTTCAGCTCCATTAGGTGTAAGTTTAGAGTATGTAATTGAGACTTCTCTTGTTTCTTGAGAAAGGCCTGTATTGCTGTATACTTCCCTTTTACGACCACCTTTGCTGCATCCTAAAGGTTCTAAACTATTGTGTTTTCATTTTCCTTTGTTTCCATTAATTTTTAAATTTTTTCTTTAATTTTCTGGTTGACTCATTCATTCTTTAGTAGGATTCTCTTTAACCTCCATGTATTTGTGTTTATTACAGATTTTCTCTTGTGATGAAGTTGAAGTATTGTGGTCTGAAAATATGCATGGAATAATCTCAAGATTTTGATATTAATTTAGATGTGTTTGTGACCCCATATGTGATCTGTTCTGGAGAATATTCCATGTGCACTCAAGAAGAATGTGAATTCTGTTGCTTTTGCTCTGAATATATCTGTTAAGTACATCTGGTCCAGTGAGTCATTCAAATCCCTTGTTTCCTTACTGATTTCTGCTAAGATGATCTGTCCATTGCTGTGAATGGGTGTTAAAGTCCCTACTATAATTGTATTATTATCAACCTGTTTCATCAATTATAAAATAAGAACCAACTATATTCATGGTTTATAAGAGCATGAAGGTACTTGGAAGCAAAATACTAACATTATCCATGACATGTGTGAAGAGTCCCACTAAAGTTAAAGTGTAGTCAGTGATCAACTTGTCAGCAGACTTTACTAATTTAATACACATAAAACATCTGTGACAGTAATAACCATTATGTAGCACCTGTTAAAATTTGGTGATATCTTACCCTTTTGGCCTCTGACTTCATGTAGTCTCTTGAAAAAATCAGATGGCAAATATTTTAAGCTTTGTGATCAATGTGGAAATGATTCCACTCTTCTCTTGAAGCACAAAAGCAGCCATAGACATTAGGTAAAACAATGGGTGTGCTGTGTTCCAATATCATGTTATTTGCAGATAATGAAGTTTGAATTTTATATAGCTATTATATTTCACTAAATAATATGCTTTTTTAAATTTTTATTAACATATACTGTAGTATTTGCTTCAGGGGTACATGTCTGTGAATCACCATTCTTACACATTTCATAGCACTCACTATAGCACATACCCTCCCTGATGTACATAACACAGCTACTCTATTCCTCCCCCTCCACCCACAGAAACCCTCAGTTTGTTTCCTGAGATTAAGAGTCTCTTATGGTTTGTATTCTTCCCTGGTACCATCTTGCTTCATTATTCCCCTCCCTGCCCCCCATGACCCTCTTCCCTGCCTCTCAAATTCCTAATATCAGAGAGATCATATGATAATTGTCTTTCTCTGATTGACTTATTTCACTCAGCATAATACCCTCCAGTTCCATCCATGTTATTACAAATAGCAGGATTTCATTCTTTTTGATGGCTGCATAGTATTCCTGTGTGTGTGTGTGTGTACACCACATCTTCTTTATCAATTCATCTGTTGATGGACATCTAGGTTCTTTCCATAGTTTGGCTATTGTGGACATTGCTGCTATAAATTTTAGGGTGCACACGCCCCTTTGGATCACTACATTTGTATCTTTAAGGTAAATACTCAGTAGTGTGATTGCTAAGTTTTAGGGTAGCTCTATTTTCAACTTTTTGAGGAATGTCCATACTGTTTTCCAAGGTGGCTGCACCAGCTTACATTTCTACTAACAGTGTAGGAGGGTTCTCCTTTCTCTGTATCCTAGCCAACATCTGTCATTTCTTGACTTGTTAATTTCAGCCACTCTGACCGGTCTGAGATAGTATATCACTGTGGTTTTAATTTGTATTTCCCTGATGCTGAGTGATGTTGGGCACTTCTTCATGTGTGTGTTAGCCATTTGGATGTTTTCTTTGCAGATGTCTATTCATATCTTCTGGCCATTTCTTGATTGGATGATTTGTTCTTTGGGTGTTGAGTTTGATAAGTTCTTTATAGATTTTGGATACTAGCCCTTTATCTGATATGTCATTTGCAAATATCTTCTCCCATTCTCTCAGTCATCTTTTCATTTTGTTGACTGTTTCCTTTCCTGTCCAAAAGCTTTTTATCTTGATGAAGTCCCAACAATTCATTTTTGTCCTTGCTTCCCTTGCCTTTGGTGATGTTTCTAGGAAGAAGATGTTGTGGCTGAAGTCAAAGGTTGCTGCCTGTGTTCTCAAGGATTTTGATGGATTCCTGTGTCATATTGAGGCCCTTCATCCACTTTGACTCCATTTTTTGTGTGTGATGTATGAAAATGGTCCAGTGTCACTCTTCTGCATGTGGCTGTCCAATTTTCCCGGCATCATTTGTTGAAAAGACTGTCTTTTTTCTAATGGACATTATTTCCTGCTTTGTCAAAGATTAGCTGACCATAGAATTGGGGGTCCATTTCTGGTTCTCTATTCTGTTCCATTGATCTATGTGTCTTTTTTCATGCCAGTACCATACTGTCTTGAAGACTACAGCTTTGTAATAGAGCTTGAAGTCTGGAATTATGATGTTGTCAACTTTGGTTTTCTTTTTCAACATTCCTCTGGCTAGTCAGGGTCTTTTCTGATTCCATATAAATTTTAAGATTATTTCTTCCATTTCTTTGAAAAATATTGATATTTCACTAGATATTGCATTAAATGTGTAGGTAACATAGACATTTTCACAATATTTGTTTCTCCAATTTATACACATGAAATGTTTTTCTATTTTTTTGTGTCTTCCTCAATTTTTTTCATGAGTACTTTATGTTTTTCTCTGAGTACAGATTCTTTGGCTCTTTGGTTAGGTTTATTCTTAGGTATCTCATGGGTTGGGGTGCAAGTGTAAATGGGATCAACTCCTTATTTTCTCTTTCGTCTGTCTTGCTATTAGCGTATAGAAATATAACTGATTTCTGTGCAATAATTTACTGAATCAGTTTCCTGTATGACTTCTAGCAGTTTTGGAGTGGAGTCTTTGGAGTTTTCCACATAAAGTACCATATCATAGCAAAGAGTGAGAGTTTCACTTCTTCTTTGCCAATTTGGATGCCTTTTATTTCTTTTTGTTGTCTGATTGCCAAGACTAGGATTTCTAGTACTTTGTTTAATAGCACTGGTGATAGTGGATAGCCCTGCTGTGTTCCTGACCTTAAGGGAAAAGCTCTCCGTTTTTCCACTTGAGAATGATATTCACTGTGGGTTTTTCATAGATGGCCTTTATGGTATTGAGGTATGTACTCTCTATCCCTACACTATGAAGAGTTTTGATCAAGAAAGGATGCTGTACTTTGTCAAATGTTTTTTCATCATCTATTGAGAATATCATATGGTTCTTCTTCTTTCTTTTATTAATGTTGTATCACATTGATTGATTTGCAGATGTTGAACCATCCCTGCAGCCCCAGAATAAATCCCAATTGCTCATGGTGAATAATCCTTTTAATTGCTGTTTGATCCTATTGATTAGTATTTGGTATGAATTTTTGCATCTATGTTTATCAAGGATATTTGTCTGTAATTCTCCTTTTTAATGGGGTCTTTAGTTTTGGGATCAAGGTAATGCTGGCTTCATAAAAAGGAATATGGAAGTTTTCCTTCCATTTCTATTTTTTGGAAGAGTTTCAGGAGAATAGGTATTAATTCTTCTTTAAATGTTTGGTAGAATTCCCCTGGGAAGACATCTGGCCCTGGACTCTTCTTTGTTTGGAGATTTTTGATGACTGCTTCAATCTCCTTACTGGTTATGAGTCTTTTCAGGTTTTATTTCTTTCTGGTTTGCTTCAGTAGTTTATATGTCTCCAGGAATGCATCCATTTCTTCCAGATTGTCAAATTTGCTGGTGTATAGTTGTTCATAATGTGTTTTTATAATTGTTTGTATTTCTTTGGTGTTGCTTATGATCTGTCCTCTTTTATGCATGATTTTATTAATTTCATCCTTTCTCTTTTTGATAAATCTGGCTGGGGGTTTATCAATTTTGTTAATTCTTTCGAAGAACAAGCTCCTAGTTTTGTTGATTTGTTCTACTGTTCTTTTGGTTTCTGTTTCATCAATTTCTGCTCCGATCTTTATTATTTCTCTTCTCCTGCTGGGTTTATGGTATCTTTGCTGTTCTTCCTCTAGTTCTTTAGGTGTAGGGTTAGGTTGTGTACTTAAGACTTTTCTTATTTCTTGAGAAAGGCTTGTGTTGCTATATACTTTCCTCCTAGGACTGCCTTTGCTATGTCCCAAAGATTTGGAACAGTTGTGTTTTCATTTTTATTTGTTTCCATATTTTTTTAAATTCTTCTTTAATTTCCTGGTTGACCCATTTATTCTTTAGTAGGATGCTCTTTAGCCTCCATGGAAAGAGTTCTTTCCAGCTTTCCTTGTGGTTAACTTCTAGTTTCAAAGCACTGTGGTCTGAAAATATGCAGGGAATGATCCCAATCTTTTGGTACCAGTTGAGACTTGATTTGTGACCCAGGATGTGATCTATTCGGGAGAATGTTCTATGTGCACTAGAGAAGAATGTGTATTCTGTTGCTTTGGGATGGAATGTTCTGAATATATCTGTGATGTCCATCTGCTGTCTGGTGTGTCATTTAAAGCCTTTATTTCCTTGTTGATCTTTTGCTTAGATGATCTGTCCATTTCAGTGAGGTAGGTGTTGAAGTCCCCTACTATTATTGTATTATTGTCAATGTGTTTCTTTGATTTTGCTATTAATTGGTTTATATAATTGGCTGTCCCCATGTTAGGGGCATAGATATTTAAAATTATTAGATCTTGTTGGACAGACCCTTTAAATATGATATAGTGTCCTTCCTCATCTCTTATTATAGTCTTTGGCTTAAAATCTAATTTATCTCATATAAGGGTTGCCACCCCAATATTTTTGATGTCCTTAGCATGGTAAATCCCCCATCCTTGCTTTAAATCTAGAATGGTCTTTGGGTATAAAGTGAGTCTCTTGCAGATAGCATACTGATGGAACTTTTTTTTTTTAAATCCATTCTGATACCCTATGTCTTTTGATTGGGGCACTTAGCCCACTTACATTCAGGGTAACTATAGAAAGATATGAATTTAGTGCCATTGTATTGCCTGTAAAGTGACTGTTACTGTATATTGTTTCTGTTCTTTGCTAGTCTTTTACTTTTAGGCTCTATCTTTGCTTAGAGAATGCCTTTCATTATTTTCTGTAGGGCTGGTTTGGTGTTTGCAAATTCTTTTAGTTTTTGTTTGTCCTGAAAGCTTTTTAATCTCTTCTTCTATTTTCAATGACAGAGTAGCTGGATATAGTATTCTTGGCTGCATGTTTTTCTCACTTAGGGTTCTGAATATATCATGCCAGTCCTTTTTGGCCTGCCAGGTCTCTGTAGATAGGTCTGCTGCCAATCTAATATTCTACTGTTTTAAGCTACATTCCTCTTATTACTGAGCTGCTTTCAGGATTTTCTCTTTGTCTCTGAAATGTGTAAATTTTGCTATTAAATGATGGGGAGTGGACCTATTTTTATTGATTTTGAGGGGGGGGTTCTCTGCACCTCATGGATTTTGATGCTGTTTCCTTCACCAAATTAGGGAAATTCTCTGCTATAATTTTCTCCAATATACCTTCTCCCCCTCTCTCTCTTTCTTGTTCTGGGATCCCAATTAGTCTAATATTGTATTTTATATATATAGATTAGTCTTATATTGTTATATATATATATATATATTATATATATATATATATTATATATATCTCTGTTAAAAAAACTGTCTCCCAAAATTTTAAAGAAAGAAATATATATATATGTATATATATATATGTATGTATAATGATGTAATGATGAAGGGTTGGAATATGACTATAAAGATAAAAATTTAAAAAGATTCTAAAAAGGGAATTGCCAAGCTAGTTTCTTTTAAAAAAAAAAAAAAGAGGAAAGAATGTGATTAGGCTGGAGACTTGAAGAAAGCCATGTGCTAGATTTAGGGTATATTTTGGTCTATTAGAAGAAACTCTATCCCAAAATTTTAAAGAAAGAATATATATATATACATACACACACAAAAATAAGGTTAAATACAATGAAGGGATAGAATATGACTATAACAATAAAAATTATTTTTTTTAAAAAAGGTATTGATAAGACAAAATGGTTAAAAAAAGCCTTAAAATAGGGAAGAGGAAAAATTTAAAAAAAACGAATAAGAAAAAAATAAACTTTAAAATATTTAAATTTGAAAGACTAAAGAATCATGGGGGGGAAAAGCTATGAATTCTGTGTGGTGCATTCCCCTAGCTGTGGAGTTCCACAGTTCTCCTTGACTGGTGAACGTCTTGGCTGGATATTCTTGCTGATCTTCTGGGGGAGAGGCCTGTTGTATTGATTCTCAAAGGTCTTTGCCGGAGGCAGAACTGCTCGCCCTTGCCAGCGGCCATGCTAAGCAATCTGGTCAGGTTTTCTCTGGGGAGCTTTTGTTCCTTGAGCGCTTTCCGTAGGGCTTTGGAGGATGGTAATGAAGATGGCAGCCTCCTAGTCTCTGACCTGGAGGAGCTGAGAGGTTGGGCCCCTCTTCAGTGTGCCCCCAAAGAAAAGCAGTCTATCTCGCCTGTCTCCCTGGTCTCCAGACATGCTCTGTGTTCACCCAGCCTGTGACCCAGAATTTCTATCCCTGGTTCTCAACCCCATTTGGAGTCTCTAAACTGGCAAATTCCTGCAATGTGATCCCATGCTGCTCTTCCCAGAGGGGAAAGGAGGGGTGTCTCTCCAGATCTGCTACTTGTAGAGTCCCTTCTTGAAGAGTAGTGACCTGACTGCACGTCAGATCATGGTTTAAGGTAAGCCGGAGCTGAGAACTCACTCCTTGGCCATGTGTCTGCAGTTGGCTGCCCTGCTCTCATACCCGAGAGCTCTGCTATGCTCAGGCACCCCTGGTTGTTCTGTGACCCTGAGAATACTGAGACCACAGTATCCCCATGAGGGATCCACCCCCCCCCCCGTTTGCCTTTGGAGCAATGTCCCTCAGTAGAGCAGGCTTCTAAAAGTTGTGATTTTATGCTCTGCTGCTCTATCACTTGCCAGGACCTAGCCCCTCCCTCCTGTGGTCTCTCTTGCCTGCATCATTTCAGATTCACTTCTTCACACGTCCTACTTTCCAGAAAGTGGTCAATTTTCTGTTCCTAGAATTCCTGCTCTTCTTCTGTTTGATCTCCCATTGAGTTTGTAGATGTTCAGACTGGTTTGATAACCATCTAGCTGATATCCTGGGACCTGATACTATCTAGGTCTCCTAATCCTCTGCCATCTTGCCAACATTCCCAGTAATAGTCTTTTTAAAATTTGTTTCAAATATTTAAATATATAAAATGATTCTTAACTCACAGGCCATAGAAAAATAGGCAGTGTGTCAAGTTTAGCATGCAGAACAGTCTGCAACTTGGTATAGACTGAAACAGTAAGATTCAAGAGAAAAACATAGAACAAGCTTTGTAAAAAATGTTCTGGATAAGTTTCTAATCTTTAAGTTCATTAACTCTTCATCTCTAGTGAACTTTAAGCTTATTCTACACCAAACATCTTATTGCATGGCCAGACTTTGAATCTGGTCATCACTGAAAACTGTTCTTCGGAAATCTGGACTTTAAACATTTTATTTTCTGATCATTATCAGCTGTCTTTTTTACTTCATTATGGCCTCTTATTTCATAGGTTAGTTTGATACCTCCACATTTTAATTATCAGCAGAATTATGTCTCTTCTTCCTTCTTTTATTGATTTAAATCTCATGTTCCATTATTTCAGCTAGTCTTATCCCTTTCCCATTATTCTTTTTCTGAAATCATGTAGAAAATATAGTCCCAATCTTTTATTGATAGAAGTTTCTTCTTTCATTCATCCATAAGCTAGGCTGCTAAAGGCACTTGAGAAAAAAAATAAATTGTAATTTTAATGGAAGACACATAACAAAAAATTATCTTTAAAAATTTTTCCCGAGATAGACACAATATAAATAATATGCATAAGAAACTAGTTTTTCCTTTGTTAAGGTAAACAGAAGTAGTACACTCATGACTTCTTTTTCAGTCCTCTATTGATGTAAGTAGATAACAATCATGGGGTAATATTTGAATAGAATTCTGTCAATTTACAAATGGCTTTACCTCTTAAAATGGGCTGTTTTTCACACAGTTTCTATTTTTGTTTTGATGGCAAAAAAAATCAGTTTGTGTGGCATTCTTCACAAAGAATAGACATACTTTGCCCTTTGCTGCCTTATGGTTGGTAGAAAATAAAATATTAGTATTGCAGTTGTTAATAGCTATAATCAGAATGTGCACCCTCCTAAGTCCTTGATACAGTTTTCTAAGAGATGGCATATTGATATCAAAAGCTTTTCATTTTCTTTTTTATAAAGATCTCAGAGCCATTTAATTCTTAAAAAATCACCTCATTTGGTTCTATTTATCAGACTATATTCCCACTTTCTTCTGAGATCAATTTTGAGCTTGCACCGCCTTGTTGTATGTAACTGTCAGAAACTTACTCTAAGCTAAAAATGAATGTCAAAGATTTAGCCTAAGGCTATCATGGATCATTTCCAAAGGGGAGTTCTTATTTATGAAGCTCTATTCCAATTTTTTTTCTTTCTAAAAAAGAAAAAAAAAATCCCCAAAACATAACTGGCTCAACAGAAAGATGTCAGTACAAAACCAGCAACCCCTGTATCTATGTGCCATGTAGGCCTTTATTCCTTGGAGTATGGTAAATATATATTTCTAGGGACTTACTTTTTCCCCTTTATTTTCTTTCTTTTTTTTTTTTCCCCTTCATTTTCCATGAGAATCTTAAACATTTTATTTGAGCCAGTTATAAAAGAACAAAACAGTATACAATCTTTTAATAAACAAAGATTACGTTTGAATAAATAATGATTATTTAGTGATATAAAAGCCTATAAAAGCATGGACATATGAGTTTAAATGGAGTAATATGGTTCCTCTGTTATTAAGAATTCTCTTGCTATGTTAATATTTGGGGGATGATTATGACTATTTATACACCTTTTCTTAGTTACTTAAGTCATTGGAGATAACATGGGTGAATTTACTACTTTTCTGAACTGCTTCTTTTCTCCTAAGTCTGTCTCATCTATTCTCAAAAATATATCTGAAGTCTATCCCTATCCATGAGGATTTCTTTATTTGAGCATTCTGGTGTGTATTTATCTCTCCTGTGTTTTACCTTTCAACATTGTATCATGTCAACCTATATTTTTGTATTTAAGTATACTTAATTATGCTTTATATTGCTATAAAAAGTTTCTACGGGGACGCCTAGGTGGCTCTGTTGGTTAAGCGACTGCCTTCGGCTCAGGTCATGATCCCGGAGACCCAGGATTGAGCCCCACGTCAGGCTCCCTACTCAGCGGGAAGCCTGCTTCTCCCTCCCTCACTCCCCCTGCTTGTGTTCCCTCTCTGGCTGTGTTTCTCTCTATCAAATAAATAAAATCTTTTAAAAAAAAAGTTTCTACGAATATATAGTTTCTACAAATATGTTTTTCTCCTTGACTAAACTGTCAGCAACTTGAAGTCAAAGATGGTGTCATCATTCATAATGCCATAGTTTAAACACAAATACTCTCTTGAATTAAGTTATTGCATGTTAATGAAGTACAATAATAAGTAAAATTTAAAAAAACCAATATTCTCTACAATCTTAATTTATGAACTCAATATTTCATTTGTAGCAATTTGTCTTTAATGTAAAATTTCTCTTCTTAAACAAAAACATACCCATTTAAATTTGTCTTCCCAATATGGCACATCTACAAATAGAACCCAGATTCTTCTTCTTTTTGGCTCTGATATTTATGTGTTATCCGCAATTTTATTAGACTTCTATCATTTTTACAGCAGGGTAACATTTAATTAATTATGCATCATTAAGTATATTATTCACCAAAACAGTGTAATATTTTTAACTTAAAAAGCATTCTATACATTTATAGTCATATCAGTTAGAAAAAGTAAACTTTGATGACATTTTAGTTTTGAAGTAATCTATTCTTGATTTATATAAAAAGAAAATAGTCATGATATGCACATAGTGATAATTATGAACTCTTGTCTCTCTATGTTCCATGTACTTATATTTTTAAATTCTAGACGTGTTGCATATATATTTTTAAATAATGGCATTGAGATACTGTCACATTAAAGAAAACCATAAGCACTAGAAATATACTTCCAACTTGTTTTATGATTGTTTATCTGTTATTGTAAAAATTTTCATACTATGGGATCAGTTCCTACCCTAAAGTTTATGATGCTTAAAAGGCACTTACTCTTTGTGCTACAAATCTTATAATAATTTTAGCCAAAATTCAATATATTCTTGATCAGAAGAGACAAAATAATCACCTTTATTTACCCCATTAAAGTTTATTTTTTGCATCTAATTAAATAGTTCTAGTGCTCATTATTATATGTGATGCCCAACAAATGTTTATTCTGACATAAATAAATAGTAAGAGATTGGTAATTTGTTTTTCTCGTTAGACCATGAAGTTTTCAGGACGCGTGGGTGGCTCAGTCCTTAAGCGCCTGCTTTCTGGCTCAGGTCATGATCCCAGAGTCCTGGGATTAAGTCCAACACTGGATTTCTTGCTCAGCAGGGAGTCTATTTCTCCTCTACCTGCTGATCCTCCTGCTTGTGTGCACTCTCTCTCTGTCTCTCTGACTAATAAATAACATCTTAAAAAAAAAAAAGAACATGAAGTTTTCTTTTTGGTTATTCTAGAACCTGAGACTATTTTTCTATGTAAAATAGAAAAGGATGATATCTGCCAATTTTTTATTTATATTAGTGTCTTAGATTCAATAACAGAGGATTAATGTTTAGCTCCTTTTATTTTTTTCAAAGTTTCAAAGTTTATTGAAAACATTTTTACAAGTCCATGATATAATTTAAAAATTGAGGAAAATTTAATGCTATCTTGCACCTTGAAACATTACAAGGGATGGTCATGATACTGATTTATTGACCATTATAATTATTTTTTTAATTTATGTGTTTGCTTTTGGTTTTTTTAAGATTTTATTCATTAATTTGAGAGAGAGCAAAAGTGAGAGGGATCACAGAGAGAAAAGAGAGGGAGAAAGCAGACTCCTGGCTGAGTGGAGAGCTTGACATGGGGCTGGATCTCTGGACACTGGGATCATGACCTGACCTGAAGGCAGATCCTTAACTGACTGAGCCACCCAGGCACCCTTATTTTTAAAGTTTTTATTGAAATTCCAATTAACAGACAGTTCTATATTACTTTCAGGTAAAGGGCATAGTGACTGAGCACTTCCACAGGACACACAGTGCTCATCACAGCAAGTGCGCTTCTTAATCCCCATCACCTATTTTACCCAATACCCTACCCACCTCCTCACTAGCAACCATTAGTTTTGTTCTCTAAGTTAAGAGTCTGTTTCTTGGTTTGCCTCCCTCTCTCTTTTTCCCCCTTTGTTCATTTGTTTTGTTTTTTAAATTCCATGATTTAATTCCATGATATTAATTCCATTAAATTCCATGATACATATGGTGTTTGTCTTCTTTGATTGATGTATTTCACTTCGCATAATACTCTCTAGCTCTGTCCTTGTTATTGCAAATGACAAGATTTTATTCTTTTTTATGTCTGAGTAATATTCCTTTATCTATCTGTATCTGTCTATCTATCTATCTAGCCCCTTTCTTTATCCATTCATCAGTCCATGGACACTTGGGCTGTTTCCATAATTTGGCCATTGCAGATAATCCTGCTATAAACATCTGGGTCCATGTATCCCTTTTAGAAATTAACATGGCCACACATTTTATATTATCAATTTCAAACATGTATACTGCTTGTAATATTATATAGAAGTAATCTATATCTATGTATAAGAGTGGGGTCCTTATTAAAATGGCAGATACACTAGGAAAAGCCATTTGGGTGACCAAAATGAGCTAACCATCAAAATAATACCACAAAATTATTACTTGAGCCTCTGTTTTTATTTTTCTATTTTGCAGTAGCTGGACAGAAATTTCATGAATAACATGCATGCTAACATTTCATGCTAACATACTTTCAATTAAAACTGAAATGAACTTTTCTGAAATGATTTAAATTTCTTGATAAAAGATGCCCATAATCATTTTAATCTGTCTATAAAGTCTATAGAACCAGCAGAAATAACTTTTTTCTTTCTTTCTGTTGATTATAACTATATGGATATCTTGGAAACTAAATCAGAAAATGTTCTGTGTTCTCATATTTTAATATAAATGTTTCAGAATTTAGAGATCATAGTATCTGATCATGGACCAGAATAAATTCTCTCACCTTGGCCACACTTCAAAGTAGAGTAAAAAATGATATTAATTGATTTATAAGTGAGGTTTAAAGTCTTTGTTCTTGGAATTAACCATCAATAATGGCATAGTCAAGATTTATCTGCTAGTATCATTTGACTAATTCTTCATTTAAATTATTAGTGTAGATTTTTTAAAATGCTTTTTCTTTTCAGATTTTATTTACTTATTTGTCAGAGAGAGAGAGAGAGAGAGAGAGAGCGAGCACATGCAAGGGGAATGGTAGGCAGAGAGAGAAGCAGGCTTCCTGCTAAGCAAGGAACCAATGAGGGATTTGCTCCCAGGACTTCGGGATCATGACCCGAGTAAAGGCAGACACTCAACCAACTGAGCCATCAGGCATTCCTAGATTTTTTTATTTAAGTTTTTGTTTAAGTTCCAGTAAGTTAACTTTTCAGGTGTACAATAGTGATGTAACAGGAAGTTCTGACTTCCATACACCTCCTGGTGCTCATCGCAAGTGCTCTCCTTAATCCCTATCACCTATTTCACCCATCCTTCCACCCTCTCACCCTTTGGTGACTATAAGTTTGTTCTCTAGTGAGAGTGTTCTTGGTTTTCACCCCTACCTCTCTTTTTGTCCCTTTGCTCACTTTGTTTCTTGAATTCCACATATGAGTGAAATCATGGTATTTGTCTTTCTCTGACTTATTTCACTTAGCATTATACTCTGTAACTTCATCCATGTCATTACAATATAGAATTAACCACTGTGATATGATGTGTTCTGCTTTTGTCTTAAGAGCATACTTACCTCTGTTAATGACCCAAACAATGCACAAATGACTTAAGTCTAAGTATCCATATTGGTTAAGGGTCTGATAAACTGACACTCCTTTGCAAAGCTTGCATCACAGATGAACTTCATTTACCTTCTCTAAGAAGTTTGTGTTTAATTATATGCTGGCTGTGTCCTTTGTTATTAGCAAGTATTGCATATGGTGATTGCTGCTTTTAGAATTGTAGCCTAAATGGAGACACAGTGTTGAATTCTTCTGCATCCTCCAACCCTGGTAGCAGATAAATATCTGTAGAAATATTTTTTAGAGAATTTTGACATAATTTTGAACAATAAGCAACTTTTTAAAAATTTGTGTTTAGCACTGCTTTAAATACTCAGATTCGGAAGTGTTGCAATTGAGATAGTGTAACTGGAGAAGAAAAAGTAAAATGTAGAATTAACACTCTGTGTTAGCAGAAAGTCTAAGCAAGATCTTGAGTAATTTATTGACTAGTAGGTGAGATCATTCTAACTATTTGAATTTTAGGAGAAAATCAAGAGTTGGGGGAAAAATGCTAATAAGAACACTATTGGAACAATAAAAAACTGAGGAGAGAGCAGCATTTACCTTTGAACAAATTCCCTAATGTTCCCACACTTTCCTCAAGGGTGGTTGGTGACAACTAGAGTTCACATATATCTAGATTCTCTCTTTTTCTTGGGCATTTTGGAAGACTAAACTTTCAGCTTCCCTTGAAAACAGAAGTATGTTGTACTATCAGGTAAGCCACTATGAATGGACATGTTATCATTTGCAAAACAAGGCATTAGCAATCCTTTGTGCTGGCTGGCTGCTTTCTTTTCCTAACACTGAAAACTTAGAGGCCTTGTATTGAGATGATGATAAGAACAGAAGATGGAGGAAGCTTGGATCCCGGAACCCCTAGACTGGAGAGAACCTGCCCCATGTCTTCTGTCTGCCCATATTTGATTGAGCATAAGTGAATAATAGAATTCTTTTGTGTAAAGCCACTGAACATTTAAGATTTGTCTCTAATACAACTAGTAACTACTCACACATTTGGCAAGTTCATAGACGCTTTCTCAATACCTTTTGACTCTAGGTTTGGGAAAATAAATATTCCATGATAATTCTAGTCAAACAAAAATACCTCAATATTTAAGATGGTTATATGTCGTTATTACAGCAGAATTCATGTATTTTTACTGGTTAATGCTCTTTAATGGTTACTCAAGAATTCATATTTTAAGAAACTTTTTAATAAAATGGTTAACCTGAAGCTAAATTCTATTAGCTATAAGGAAAGATGATAGTTTTTCACTTTACCACCCATGTCATTATTTATGAAATCATATCTTTACATGTAAAGGAGAAAGCAAAATAAAATAGTTTCTTAAAAAATATTTTTGGTATAGTTAACTCACATGTTAGTTTTGGAATTTTTTTTGGTATAGTCAATACACAAAGTTACATTAGTTTTGACATAGTGATTCAGCATAGCTCTAAGTGCTATGCTATGCTCACTACAAGCTGTCATCTGTCACCACACAGCACTCTTATAAAATCACTGATTTTATTTCCTGCCCCCTGCCTTTTATCCCCATGTGACTTATTCATTCCATAACTGGAAGTCTGTACCTACCACTGTCCTTTACTCATTTTACCCATTTCCCACACCCCTGCCCTCTGAACAACCATCAGCTTGCTCTCTGTATTCATAGATCTGACTCGCTTTTGCCTGTTTATTCATTTGTTTTGTTTTCTAGACTCCACATATTTTCTGATGTTTCTTTTTTAATTCTGTTTTTCTAAATGCTTTCAAATACAGATTCTTGAAATTAGTACAGGCTTCAAAAAGAATGCAAACTTTTGTGTAGTTCTGCCAGCAAAGGACTAACCTAAAAGGACTAATATAAAGATGTAGTCAATTATGTAAATCATATATAAATGTGTTTCAGATCCATCTGTATTATGGATTATGTTATACATTATTGTATATCAAATATGATATATATGAAAGTATATATTTAAAAATAATCTATTTTTCTCTCTTGAATTTGCTTTTATCGTCATCAGACCTCTTAATTTTCATAGGACACTAACTGTTGATTATATTACCCTTCCTTCCATACAGCTAGCTAGGAAGTCTTTTCTTGTTCTTTTTAGATATTGTCTACCTTTTCTTTAAAATTTAGCTTAAATGTGAGCTCATCTGTAAAGCCTTTTTGATATCTCCATATATGTTAGTGGATCTTCCTTCATGCAGCACTAATTTAATAGTCATATGCTCTAACCATGTGCTACATAGGATGCTGAGGATATAGCCGTGAATCAGAAGGCATGGAGCCATTCCTCTCATGGAGTGACATGGAGGGATATAAGACTAAACTACCAAATAAATATTTTAGATGATGACAAATACTTTGAAGAAGAAAGCAGAGTATAGTATAGAGCATGCCAGGGTAGAAGAAGCTACTTTTTTTAAAGATTTTATTTATTTATTTAAGAGAGAGAATGAATGAGAAAGAGAGAGAGAGAGAGAGAGAGAGAGAGAACAAGCAGGGAGATGGCCAGAGGTAGAAGGAGAAGCAGACTTCCCTGCTAAGCAGGGAGCCCAATGTAGAGCTTGATCGCAGGACCACAGGATCATGACCTGAGCCTAAGGCAGCCACTTAACTGACTGAACCACCCAGGTCCCAAGGAGTTACTTTTGTAGGAAGAGTGCAAGGGAAGGCTAACTCCTAGATGAATTTGTCATGGACCTAAATGAACTAAAGGTCCTAACCATTCATATATTTGGGGAAAAAAAGTCCAGATAGAGACAACTTAAAGATAAAAGGCAGAAGAATGCATGATATGTCAAGAACACCAAAGAGATTGTTACATTAACAATTATAAATATTAAAAATTTTAATTTTAATTAATTCACATTACTCATACTATAATTCACATGTAAGGTTTATGGAACAGAGTAGATTATTTTTTGTTCTTATCACTTTGAACAAATAACTGAAGTTTCTCTGTGTCCCAATTCTTACCTATGGAGTGATGCAATGAATGAAGGCATCTAGATTGTAAATGAGGAACACCCAATTCAAAAATGAACTCTGGATGACATTAACGGGGAGAAAGAAGCAGTACCTTCCACTCCTTTTGTCTTTTTTAGAGAATTACCTAGGTACCGATTATAGTCCTTTGAAATGAAAATTAATCTCTCCACAAAAAAAAAAAAAAAGATTAATGTACAACCCATGACTCCCTTGAAATTAAACACATACTTCCAAAGAAGTAAATCTGTCTGCAACACTCACTTGGTAACTACTGGTCATTTAAAAAATAACTTTATGATTATTTTACATATCAAATTTACATGTAAAATTCAAAAGTACACCAGAAATTTTTAAGTAAATTTACCAAATTGTTTGATTATCAACATAAATTGGGTTTAGAACATGTTGATCATCCCGTTGAGATCCCTTGTGAGCATTCACTGCTCATCTCCTCCTCCTAGTTCCTACTTCACCACTAATATACTGTCTCTATTTTTCTATACCTAGTTTTGCCTTTTCTGGGTTTCATACAAATGGGCTTGTGCTTGTGGTCTCTCGTGTATGGTCATTTTACTCAGACTAAGGTTTTTAAGGTCCATCAATATCACAACATGAATCTGTATATAGTTCTTTTTTTTTCTAAAAACTATTCTATTATATTGATTTTTTTTTTATCCATTCACCAGTTGATGAATATTTAAGTTGTTTCCAATTTGGGACTGTTATAAATAATGCTGTCAAGAACATTTGTGTGTAAGGTTTTATGTACAAAATTGGTATAGCTATTTGAGGTCTTGTACTTTTTCCCATAAATTTTAGGATTGATATGTCACTCTCCATTCACACACACACACACACACACACACACACACTCTCAAAAGTCTGCTGGATTGTGATAAAGATTTCATTGACTCTGTAGCTCAGTTTTGGAAGAATTGCCATCTTAATGATATTGAGTCTTTGAATTCATGAAAAAGAAAATGTGTTCCTATACATTTAGATTTTCTTTAATTTCATTAGTGTTTTATACTTTTGCATGTACAAGTCTTCCTGCATTTCTTTAGATAAACTTGTTTCTATATATTTTATTCTTTTTTATACTATTGTAAGACAATTTATATTCTTAATTTTATTGATGGATCATTTTTTATATGTAGAAATATAATCGATTTTTATATTTGATCTTATAACAGGCAACCTTGTAATTGCTTATTAGTTCTAACAATTTTGTTTTGTGAATTTCTTTTCTACGTGGGATTATATCATCTATGAGCAAAGACAGTTTTCTTTCTTTTCAATATAATTTCTTTTTTTCCCCCCCTCACATAATTGTGCTAGCCATTCTTCAGTATACTGTTGAGAATATTGTCAAGAGCAGGCAAGTTTTTCTTATTTCCAAATTTCCAAATGTAGAGGGGAAAGCCTTCAGGCTTTCATCATTAAGTGTGGTATTTTCTGAGGGTTTCCAAAGATATCTTTGTGAGGGTGAAAAGTTCCCATCTATTCCCAGTTTCTTGCTTTTTTTTTTTTTTTAATCATCAGTACATGTTGGATTTTGTCAAGTGTTTTGTTTGCATCCATTGAGAAATCACGTTTTTTTCTTTATTAAAATGGTTTATTATATTAATAGCTTTTTGAAAGATATATTGCCTTCTTGCAATAAATGTCCCATAGCTGTGGTATGTAATTCTTTTTATGTATTGTTAGGTTTCTCTTGCTAAAATTTTTTTGAGGATTTTTGCCCATTGTTCTATAGTTGTTTTCTTTTTTCTTGTAACAACTTTTTCTGGCTTTGCTATTATCATTAAAGAGACCTCATAAAATGAATTGTGAAGTGTTCTTTTCCTTCTCTATTTTCTGGAAGATTTTTAAGACATTGTCATTATTTCAATTTTTTTTTTAAAGATTTTATTTATTTGACAGAGAGAAACACAGCCAGAGAAGGAACATAAGCAGGGGGAGTGAGAGAGGGAGAAGCAGGCTTCCTGGTGAGCAGGGAGCCTGATGTGGGACTTGATCCCTGGTCTCCAGGATCATGACCTGAGCTAAAGGCAGTCACTCAACCAACTGAGCCACTCAGGCGCCCCTATCATTATTTCATTTTTAAATATTTGATAGAATTCATGACTGAATACATCTGGACCTACACTTTACTTTTTGGGAAGATGTTTAATTATGAATTCAATTTCTTGTTACATGTATATTCTGATTTATTTCCAGGTTATTGAGCCCAAATCCTACAGTTCAGGCAAATTTACTCTGAAGGCCCCCCAAAATACAGAAACATATGTATTCTATAGTCACATAGACTTCATAGTAGCTGTGTGAAAGTAGTAAAGGAAGATATCATAGGAAGGTAGTAATGGACCTTGAAGCCATTTGATAGATTTGGCTTTTACTCTGAATAAGATAGAAAGCCATTGAAGGGCTTAAGTAGAGATATGATATGATCACATTTAGTTCTTACAGTTTATACATGATTTACATATGTTTTAAAAATACATATTAATTATCGTTACTAATGGGTATAAACAATTTTTAATACTAACATTTTAACAATGATTATAATAAAATACTTAGATTGCTAATATATTTACCAATTGTGTTGCTCACCATCCATATTGGATTCCTACGCTATCCTTCCAGCTTCCTTTTCCATTTAATAGAGGAAACTACCTTATGTAATTTATCTGCTTAAACGTCTAAGTTATAAAACTGTCAGTCTTTATGGTTAAGTCCTAAACCTGGTTCGAATTCTGTCTGCCCTGCAGATACAGCTACCGAAGGTTAGGACTTCCATAAGTGCTATGAAGGAAACCTTTGGTTTTAGCATTTGTCTTGCATTAGTGACTAATAAATATGAGTTTGTCATTACCTCTCTTCATTTAATCAGTGACATACTAGGGAAGTCACTGAATTCTGTAGTCCTTTTAGTTACCATTTCCCTCTTTCCTCCCAGTTATCTAAGATTTTACACATGCCAGTATATCCCTTTCTACCTTTGTCACTTCCAGTTTACCACCAGTGGAAGTTTTAATAATTGCTCTCATGTGTTGTGCCAGGGATTAGTCATACTCTACCTTCTGAGAGTGTTGGGCTTCTCACCTTCAGCCAGCTAACTGATCAAGCTTGAATATCCCATCTATGAATCTGCTTTAAAGCTCCGCTCCTGGTACCAGCTCTCTTAAATTTGGTTTTGTGATGATAGACTCTGCAAAAAAGCATTGTGTGCAGAATTTTTTCTCATGAATGCTCTAAAGATATGATCTATAAAGAAGTTGGGAAGGTGGGATTAATCAGAGAAGAAAGCCGACTTGCCATGCATTAATCTGTTCACTAAAAAGAAATGAAGTATGAATAATCAGGAAGGAAGCAACTTCAGTAAAGACCCATGTTCCCTTGTTCAGTTTCTGGACCTTAACCCTTTTTAGGTCTTCAGGATCCATCCTAAACCACTGGTCATATTAGATTCAGAGGAATTGCAAAAGCATTGTTTACTAGGAATTACTTGGCCCATCAGGCATTGGCTCACCTGTTTCCACCTCATCCAAGGAAGGCTTAAGGCTAATGACTGACAAATCAACAAATAGAGAAGCATATCATTGTGCCTCAATTTGGGACAACTTTGTCATCCCAGTTCCAAAGCTCTATATACAACTGGATGAAGCCTCAGTCACAACTACATTGCAGGCTAGTTTTTCCTGCTGCCCAATCTTGCTTCATTTTATTTTACAGTTGTAGCTCCAAAGAGCACTCCACAATGACCCATCTGTCTACAGTCCTCCATCTCAGAATATCTATAACAAGTGAACATAATCTAAAATAAGTGGCATATTCCAAAAGAAGTCAGGGTGAGTTATCCTGCACAGCTGAAGGGCAAAAGATAAAACAACAGCAGTCCTCATCTTCTACTTCTGGAAAATCTGTAGCATTGAGTCACTTCAGTATACTGGATACCCTAACCCACCTCACTTGTTTTGTTTATACTTAGCTCTCTTTTTCCTACTTTAACATGCTCAATTTTCTTCTTGACTCAAGGGTCACGCTTTGCTTCCTTTTGTTGCCGTAACACTTTAAAATCTCATTTAGAAATTAACATATAGCAAAGAAATCAAAGAAGATCTTCAGTTCTCTACCATTTTTGTGTAGCATTGACTTATTTAGATAGTGGATATTAAGTAAAATGATCATGGTTGTAATTGAGATCTGTGTCTAAAAGATTTATGTAATAGTAAATATTTCCAAGAACTAGTTATCAAGTAGTGCTTATCATAATATGCACTTAGACATTCTTATGAAGAGGATATGAGCAAGGGTTGGGACACTGTAGAGAAACACTGAATGTTCCTTCTGCCTCTCTTGATAATTATTCCACTTACTAATTATTTTAAATCCTTTGGTCGTGAGACAGAGGTTAATTAAAAAGGGATTAGAAAATATGTTGTAATGTTTTAGGGGAGTAATATCTGCAAACTTCTGGGAATATTCAAACCACTGAACTTGGCTTGAGGTTCTGCAGCAGGCTCACACAATGCTGGCAGGCATCTTAAAGTCAGTAAAGTGTTAATTTTCTATGCCAAATTAATTTTGGTCTCCTGTAAGTTATCTGAGAACCTAAAGGATGTTACTGGCAGATGACAGTTAAGGTACGTGGTAGAAAGGAGAATGGAAGGGGCAAGGAAAAATCTTAAAACCCTAACACAATTCTTTGGTTGCATTTAGCCATTGCGAATTGCCCACAAGATACATGCAAATAACTTCAAGGTAAAATGAAAAAATTTAAAACTATGCATTCATTCAATAGGCTATTATTTTTGAGTTTTATAATAAATATACATATTTTTCTAGGTCATGGGTGTGAGTTTGTTGTTAATGAAAATTACGATGTTTTGTTTTCTTTTTATAAAAGAAAAAAAAAGCCATGCAGGTAACCTAAAATAGTGAAACAAATCAATATAGTTTTCTACTTGCTTAGGAGAAATTCTGACTAACCTTAAGAAAGTTAACTATTTAGAAGGTTAATTTAAGTTCTTGTACTATTTTAGAAAGTCATCATAGTAAAGTGGAAAGGTTGATTGGGAATCAGGAGTCCTGTAGTTTAGTTTCGACTTTGTCACTAACTAGCTGTGTGACCCTGGGCAAATCACTTAACCTTTAAGATCTCTGTTTTCTCATGTGTAAAATGAGGAGGTTGAACTACATGATCTCTAACAGTGTTCAACTAAATCTTCAACTAAATCAAAATATAGAGAACCTGATAACTTCTATAGAATTGCTGTACATTGAAGACCAGAAACAGGGAGTAAGACCAGAACTTTTACATGTGCAGGACTCTTCTAATCCTGGATGTTCTCTGAGGACCATTCCTAATCATTTATCCATAGGTGAAGGTCCCATAAAAATAAAGAAAGCACTTTATTTTAACTAAAGCATATTTTTAACAGGATCAGAAGACAGAATGATATTATACAAATATTTCTTTTATTGACATCTCTCTGACAAACAGAGTATCTTCCTCCCATGTTGGTTTTATATTTTATTTATTTTGATATCCCACTGATAAAGTGTTACTCTAATAGGCAAAAGTGAAAAACAGGAAAAAAACCAAACCAATATGTTGCTTGCTTAGCAGCAGGTAATCAAATAATAGTGTTGGTCTCTATTAGAACCAAGAGATGAAATTTGTACGCTTAATCTATCTCTGGGGCCATGTATTGAAAATTTTCCTTACTTCCAGTGTTATTAATAAGCAGAGAAAATGGGAGAAAGCGGTGGATACATTCCGATTTAGCTTTTCTACTCAAATAAAGATCCCTTAGAGTGGTCAAATGCATCCCAAATGTGTGATTAAAAATTAGATAGTATTTCTCCCTGGGTGTCACAGAAGTGTCTCCTCCTCTGTTACTCAAGGGCTATCACTAGAACATTCTGAGATTTTAGGACTATCACATTTGCTGCTTTGTCTATTAGCTAAATTCAGACATGTGGATCCTCTTGTTTGTATAGTTGCTAACAGATTGCTTGTAAAAAATTTCCTTCCACTTGAGTTACTTAACAGAGGCTTATATGTCTCATCTTAATCAGTACCGTTACAATTTCTGTTCTAACTACTTAGTTTCTTGCTATTCCACTATATAAAATGGTGTCTATTGCTATTCCACTATATAAATATTCTTGATGGAATATTTCTTCCATCGAGAAGTTAAATTTCCTCAAATACAGTATTCTTTATTATAATGTAAAATGAATTTTCCCAAATTCTGACAGGGTTTTATTTTTTTCCCAAAGCTTAACTTTACCAAGTAACTGCAAAGCAGTTCAATGACAAAATGCTACCCTTAAGCTAAATTGTCAACCTAGTCATTAGAATAAAGACACAGATAAATGAAAAAGAAAAATGACATATATTACCAAAAGCTTTAGTGCAAGGATTTGTGGAAGAGCAGAAAAATTAAAATAAAAACATTATTCTTATGGAACACTTTTTAATTCATATTAAATGATTTATAATTTGAATAAACAATAAAAGGCTTTTACCAATTAAAAAGACTTCCAGTAGAAAATTTGAAAAGAACATTCAGTACATAAAATAAGGAATTTAAATAGCTGAAAAACACATGAAGACATTTTGAGGGTACTAATAAACCAGGAAATAAATATAAAAGTGTTAATGACCCACCCACCACTCTTTAGTGATCAAATCATCAATCATCAAGAACTTTATAAGTGATAGCACTCATTATTGGCAATGATAAAAGAAAATGGAATATCTTATAAACTACTGATTGGAGAATAAACTAGTATAAGTTTTCCGTAACACAGTTTGACAAAAAAAAAAACAAAACAAAACAAAAAAAAAACACCACCACCAAAATCTGCAAAAATGGCTGTATATATCAATTCTCCTTCTGGGAACTAACCTAATGGATTACTATAGAAGCAAGCAAAGTTTTAGTTTTAAGGATATTTATTATAAACCAAAAGCGATATAGGAAACAAACTTTATGTACCAAAAATAATGGTCACTGCATATATGCATGTATTAATATTTTACATATATTCTTTTTTCACAAATATATATTCATATTTCAAAAAACTATTGAAACTGTAGTGATATAAACATGGAGGGATTGGTATAATGTATTCAGTGAAACAGGATTATGAGATTTCACAGTAGTATTCGGGTCTGATTTATTCCTGTATGGTATTCCAGTATCTAGCAGGGTACCTTCCCAAAAGTGTGCATCACAGATTCATTGAATGAATGATGAATAAAACTACTGAAACTTTTGAATGGATCCTCTTTGTATTTATGCAGTGTGATACTTAATGGGAGATGTCATGATATGAAAATTCCTTCTGCTATTTATATTTTTTAACCTTCTTAATATTATGTCCAGAATCAGTATAAAAAGTGTTATTTTTGAAGTCACTTTACCTCTCATTTATTTATATAGTTTCTCTACTTGTATTCATAGACTATTGTATGGTTTTCTCCCATGCTTTATCCTTTATACTTTTAAAATATATTCTGTGTTTAAGTTAAATATTGTGGTAATCACCAAAGAAATGATTAAATGATTAAAATTTAAAGTGACAAGTTTTGAATGTTCTCTAGAATTCACCTTTAAGCCATCATAAAATAAATATTTAAAGGGGTCTAGAAAATGGCAAAAGGCCTCTTTGTCTTACAAAATTTGACTACCTCTCATTTCTCCTCATTAGCAGCTTCTCCACTTGGCTACCTTGGGAAAATCCAAATAACCGTAGATGATAATATCCCAGGCCAAGTAATCTCAGTCTGACAATCCCAGATCTCTAGCATTTCTTGGTCACTAACTTCTGGGGCTGTAATTAGCTGCTGCTCTTACGGTCTTATACAGCTGTTTGTGTGTGTAATGGTCCTGCATAGGATCTGGTTGATTTGGGGAGAACTGTATCTATCTTACTCTTTAATGATGCTGTTATTTCAGTTCCTTTGACAAAACAGATAGGTGGGAGGGACAGAAATAAAATATGTAATGAATAAATCAGTTAGCTGAGGTTTCTCTGTTCTCGGAATGCAGACTTTGAGATTTTCTTCACTGAATGTGATGTCAGCCTTCCACATGGCAGATTGCTGTTTCGCACTAGAGAAAAATGGAGTAGGAATCAGGCCTATGAAGGGACGTCACTGTGTATAGGTGTTTAAGGACATGAATAGGGGAAATTGTACATCCAGCCCTCAAAGAATGTGCATATTGCTGTAGAAGAATGTCAGGGAATCATCAGAGTTTGTCTTATAATTCCTCACCTATCTTCCTTCCCATGTTTCCCAACTGCTTAGCACTCCTGACAAACACATTTTTTTTTTTTTTTAATTTCACTTGCCTTCCAATCAGCCTATAATTTATGGCCAGCCTGGCCACCCAACCAGTCTGTCCAATGTGTAGAAATGCTGACTCCCTTTATGACTTTCCTCACCTACCATTCTACTTTTCAGCCCTTGTCATGCTCATGGCCAGAGTTCTTTTTCTTTGATTTCAGGCTCTTGAGCACTGCTGGTGAGTGTAACAACATAATGGTATATAGGTTCTCTGAAAACTTTGTCATCTGATCTCTAAAGAGACTTTTCATTAATTCCTTGGTAACTATCATATTTATTTATTCATTCACCTTTGACATTTATGGTGTATGACCATAATATAGAGGCCAAAACTGCCCATTGACAAGGTAGAAAATCATGTAAATTTCTATTTTAATTTTTGTATTTCTGCTTTATCCTGCTTTCTTCATTGTCACAAAATTTTCTACCCTCTTTGTTCTCTGGTCTCCTCCTTCTTTTTTGATATACAGTTTTCCTTTGGCTTCACTGACCCTCTGCTGGTTGTCCTTCTGCCTCTAGGATTCAACCCAAGTTGTTGACTTCTTTACCTCCTTTCACATTATCAGTGTGGGCATTCTATATGATTGGGTTTTTGCTCCCCCCCCCCTTTTCCTTGGGAACTTATTCAGCCTTATATGTTCAATAATTACTTTCATATGGATTGCATAAATTTTATTGTCAATCTATACTTCTTTCCATAAATCCCATCCCATATTTCCACCTGGAATCTCACTAGTATCTAAAACTGTGAAACTGTGATCATCTATTTTCTCTACCCTCACAAATCACATGTTCAGTATACCTGTTCTATTGTAACTGAGCAACCCTTAAAATAACTGACCTCTCAAGTGTTTTCAGAAACTACCATATAGCATAGATAAATAATTGAGGTGAATACCCGGGCACAGAGAAATGTCCCATTGTTTTCTGCTCACTCTCTACTTTATACATAAATACAATATGTATTAAAAGAACTAAATCTTCAGTGTCATGTTTATAGTTTAGGGTTTAAAGGTGATAAAAAAGCTCATCTACCCTCCTAAAACATGATTTATTACCATTCAATATTCCTTTAATTTTATAAGCATGAATTAAAAGTATAAAAATATAAATATCCCGGAAGATAAACTTTCTGATTGGATTTCAGTCAAAATAATCATGGTAATACCAATATTAGAAGAGGTTACCACTCAATAGATGCTGAGTACTTTGAAGGGTAGAGGATGCCTGTGGACTTCAAAGGAGACACCAATAGGAGGCTCAGACACTGATAATTAAGATCTAAACTCTTCCAAGTGCTGGTCTTCAAGAACTTCATGTGTTCAGAGAGAACTGTTTGCATAAATTTTAGGCATGTGCCTTAGTAAAAACTACTCTGGTGAAATCCCCTAAATACACATTTAGGTGGCCTAAGGAAGCCTTGCCTGATCAGGGAACACAGGCTCCTTGTGAGAGCCTTACTGGGTATTGAGGCTAGTTTCAAGCTTTGTAATTATGGAAGACTTTATAGAAACTCAGAATACCAGTGAACATGATATAACATGAAGGGAAATAGTCGTGGTTCTATTATTCATGAAAGTCACATACTTCCTCTGTTTTACTACTCTGTTGGCACTCTGCTTTCATCTACCCTACTCTCCTTATTCAGTCTCAATTCACAGCTTATCCTAATTCAGTCTCAACTCATGTCTCAGGTACCTCTTACTCTAAGTGATGATCCATCTGTTTAAACCATGTTGCACCTTACACATTATGATGATATTATGTTGATTTTTGTTGTTTTGTATATTTGAGGAAGCAGATAACTATATACTTTTCATTCATAATGAAAACATTGCAACATCAATGATTCTAGTACATATTATCATCTCCATAATCACAACATCAGGGATTCTAGTACATATTATCATCTCATTAATTACAATTTTCTTCTCATTTTCTTAGTGCTCAGAATTTCAGCCACAACACTGGGTGCAAGAAAACAATGAAGCAATAAATTTGAAATTCTGAAGGAAAATGATTTCAAATTTAGAGCTTAACATTTTAGCCAAACTGTCATTAAAGTGAAAACATTTAGAACTTGTTTGAGATTCACCAGAACTTCAAGTATGTAGCTCCCATGCTTGATATTCACAAATATGGGTGAATAATCAATGTCATTTCATTTTTACACTTGCACTCTTGAAGATAGCAATTCTGAATTCTAACTGCCCCAAATAACAAGTTAGTATTTTCTTGCCCTCTGCCCCATCTATTAACATCTGAGTAAACCTTTGAAGTGTGTCAACCTTGTAGTGAAATTGTTCCTACTATCAGCACTGTTCCCAGCCGATTCCAAACCCTTATTCACAATTGGGATATAATTATTACTTTTCTTTTTTTTACATTCACTCATCTGACAGTGTTGTTGCTTCAACTGTTGAAACTGGAGTCTCAGCATCAACCTAGTGGACTGCTAACAGTTTATATAGGTGTGACACCAGTTGTGTCATTTCCCCAGCAGGTCCCATTATGTCAGAAGGTATTTCTCTAAGATGCGACAGAAGATACTCCTTCCTTCTTGTTTCATCACCTGAGACCCTTTAGGCTCGCAGTGGCTTGCCTTATAATGTAGGGTGATGACTTTTGGACTTGCTCACAGAACCATCTTCCTTGGGCCTTGGTCTACATGCAGGAAGGCTGGGGTAGGCAGGTGCAGAACTGGCCTCAGTGCTCTTCTGAAACTTTATTTCAGAGTCTACTGCTGGCTTTATTTCCTACCACCTCATTCTAAACTATTTTTCAAGGGTCCAATTGTCCTTTCAGTAATCTGCTCTTGGCTATGTTCCCTTAGTCCCCTTCTGTGATTATGATTGTTTCCCAAATCTGTCCATGCTCCCAGCTTTGCTGTAGAAACAAACAGCTGGCATAAGAGATTGCCACAGTAAGACTTTTTCTCTTCTTTTTAAGTAACTAAATGTTTGATTTCCCCTAAATGTTCTCTGCATTCTTTGAACCCAAATATAACTTGACTTTGTACTCATAGGTAGAAAAGGAAAGGGAAAAAGCGAATTTTCCACCTTTTCCTTGTTGACTTCTTTACCAGGAAAGGGACTTGGCCAGAAGTTTCTTCACATTTAATTCCTTCTACATCTTCTAACATTAATGTAGGCCAACTTTTAATTCTAACCAAATGGCAGTAGGTAATAACTGACTATTGTGCTTTCTAAAGCTATCAATCTGGTTTGCTGCTTCTTTACAAATTCATGTAAAAGATGTATAATTTTCACTGTAAAAGGAATCTGAGACCAGTTGGTGGAATCAACTTAGTTTAAAAATGAGAAAAATAAGTGCATGTTCAGTAATGGATTATTGAGGATCATACTAGCTCATGAAGGTGGGACTAGAATACAGTACTCTGTGTTCTACAGCAAAATATTTCCCCCTTTTTATTAACTTGAAAAATATTTAAGTATATTTTAATAATTGTATTTATTTATGTCATATTATCATGTGGGCTATTTGATGTGGCCAAGAATCATGCTGAGTTTTACGTGATCATTATTGTCGGTTCATTTAAAGTGAAGCTCAGAGAAATTTTGCTCTAATACTCGACATAAAAGTTTCAGTTTTAAAAGGAAGAGTATTATTTTCAAATCCTGATGTAACCACTAAAATTTGTATATTTTTTAATTTCCAAAATTAGTGTAGAAGAGTTTAAAGATGCTTTTAGAATTCAGAGGAAAATAGGAAATATAACAATGGGCAGAGTAGGAGTCTGCTTACATAATACAATTTAAACAGAATACAAAGGCCTCTGGCCTGAATACAAATATCTCCTGCCCTGGCCAGCCACATGTCATTAGTTATAACTTAAGGCCCTCAGAAAGTCCTTGCTCAATACAGTCTTATCATCCAGGAAGTATACAGAATACCTTGCCTTATCTAACTCATTACTACCTAGCATCGCATTAGCAACAATATGTTACCAAGAGAAGGGGACATAAAGCATCTATTTTATTAGAGGAAAGTAAAAGCTGTAAAACATCTTCCATGTGGGATACCTGCCAGTGAGGGGGACCAATTAGAATGCTGCCTTAAGAGGCCTAAAGCCAGAAGAGAAGCTCAGGCTGGCAGAGGAATACTGAAAAGAATACGGACATTAAACTGCTACCCAGCGCTGCCAATGGCAAACCCACTGAAAACAGTGGCACACTAAGTTGGAAACAGTCAGTGGAAAGGCATCTATGCAACAATTAAAAAAATTATGTAAAACATTCTTTTTAAAAAAAAAATATTTTTATTTATTTATTTGACAGAGAGAAATACAGCTAGCGAGGAAACACAAGCAGGGAAAGTAAGAGAGGGAGAAGCAGGCTTCCCCCCGAGCAGGGAGCGTGATGCCGGGGCTTGATCCTGGGTCTCCGGGATCATGACCTAAGCCGAAGGCAGTCGCTTAACCACATGAGCCACCCAGATGCCCCTATGTAAATTCTTAAAGGAAATAGGAATGATAACATCATTAAACTTTCCTTTAAGGTCACAGTGCAGCTTTCTTATTCTGAATTCCAAGCTCTATAGTGATTAACAAAACACACAAACTGATATTTCAAAAAACTACACTAATCTCAAGTGTTTATAATTAAGTGGTAGACTTCTTAGTTGAGAGCCAAATCTCTGTCAAATTTGGGCTTCACAGGGAAGAGTGTAGAGCAAAAATGGGCTGTGGGCACATTTACTTTGAAGAGCATCACAATGGGGTATTTCTTTTCTAAAAGCCCTATAATTTTATAGCCCATTATTTCTCAAAAAAAACCCCACATAAATTGCATGATTACCCAAGAAATTTTGAAAGAGTATATATTAATATATTGATATAAATATGTTTCAAAAATCAATGACTTAACTGATGATCAAAGTATGCCACAAAATTAATATTGGGATCAAAATTATGTTTATATAATTCTAAAAATAGTATACTAAAACTGGTTAATCAGTTATTTAACAAAACTCCTGAACTTCACATTTTTCTAACCTGCAAATATATTCTTTTGTGACTTGTTTTTAAGATTTGTTTGAGAGAGAGAGAGAGAGACAGAGCATGTGTGCATGTGCAAGTAGGTGGAGAGGCAAAGGGAGAGGGAGAGAGAATCTCAAGGAGACTGCCTACAGAGCAAGGGAGCCCAACACTGGGCTGGATCTCACCACCCTGAGATCAAGACCTGAGCTGAAACCCAGAGTCAGATGTTCAACTGACAGTCACCCAGGTAGCCTGCAACTTTATTTCTTGAAGATTATGCTGTGAAAGTGGTGTTTTTGTTCTTACTGATGAGAAAAATTTCTGATACTCTGTATTAGGATGCCAGTTTATATATGTATATATATCACATTAATAGATTTATTTAAAGTAAGAGAAGTAAGAAGAAAACTCTAAAAGAGGGAGAAGAAAGTGTACTGAGTCTCCTCTTGAGATTAAATAGAAGCCTTTTTTTATATGTGTAGTTCTGCTGAGCTCGTCTTGGACAGTGTCTCCAGAGGAGAGTATGTCCATAGAGCAGGGACATTCTAAACATATGCATACTTACAACGTTACAAGTCTGTAGCTATTCTCTTTTACTTCTAACAAAGGTCAAAATACAACTATTAATCAGACAAAGGTGAAAGACCCTTTATGCCAGATCAATAAACAGTTTCCCAAAATGACAACTTACTATTTTGGTTCATTTCCTTTTCTTTTCCACTTAATAAAGGAAAAGTTTACAAAACACAGAAGACTTCAACTGAGAGTGGGTTCATTCTTGATTTCTCCTTAGTGTGACATTTCTGCCTTTCTCTGTACCCTCTAAGAAAGTATGGCAAGGGCGCCTGGGTGGCTCAGTTGGTTGAGCAACTGCCTTCGGCTCAGGTCATGATCCCGGAGACCCGGGATCGAGTCCCACATTGGGCTCCCTGCTCTGCAGGAAGCCTGCTTCTCCCTCTCTCACTCCCCCTGCTTGTGTTCCCTCTCTGGCTGTGTTTCTCTCTGTCAAATAAATAAAAATCTTAAAAAAAAAGAAAGTATGGCAAACTGACTTTGCTATTATCCAAAGTAATTTATCTTCATGTATTGCAAATTATTAATTTATTTTAATTTAGCCTTATTTTTCTAAAACTTAAGTCATCCTAAACTGCAAATTCTCTTATTTTTTCACTGCAGAGGTCAGTCATCTATTGAAATATTTCAATCTTTCCTACTTTCTGAAGAGGGATTAGCAGAATTGTGCAGAGTGATGAGGAGTGGCATTGTCAAACCAAATTGATCTGAACCCAAGAAAGGAGAAGGAATTTTCTGTGGGAGGCAGCTTGCAATTTGGGGCATACAGTCAAGTAGCAGTCTCATCAGGATGGTCTTCCCGGAGCCATTGTGCACATCAGCCACAATGAAAAATCCTATCTGAGCAGTATTCAAAGGATTAGCATATTCCAACATTAGCACATTCTGACTCTTCCTCAGTTCATTACCACAGTTGAAGGGCATGTGGACTTTTCTATTTCCATATACTTTTTTCCTAAACTCTCTCTTCAATCAGCTTGATAGTGAGGTTTCCAAGCTTTTACTCTTAATTACAGTCAGTAATAGAGCTATACAAACTTATTTTTAAAAAATGCCAAGTGTATCAAGCAATAAAAGAGATTTTCATTGCTTTAGTCAATTAATACACATATTCTATATACATAATATTACTTTTACTTTTTTTTTACCATGACGTCTTGTTATAAATGTGTTTTTTGACTACCATAAATAATTAATTAAAACAGTGCTCACATTACAAGGTTACTACTATAAGTCCTCAGATTTGCTTATTTCTTATACATTATCACAAATGTATAAGAATGAATTTTAATTCACTTATATTCATTAATCTGAGAGATATACATATAATTATGTAGATACAAATTAGGGTATGTCATTTCCTGATGATACATTTTTCTGTATTTTTAACATACATATTTAATTGGGAAAAGCCAAGAACAATATTTAAAAATTAGAAAATGACCACATCTTGATGGAAAATAATTGGAAAATCAGTGTCATTGCACAAACCATAAGGAAAATGATGTAGTAAATGACTTAGTTCATCCCAATGAATAACAGTCATTGGGTGGAAAGAAAGAAGAAAGGAGGAAGAAACAAAAAAAGAGGATGGAAGAAAGGAGGGGAAACTAATCAGGAAATAATATCCAACTGGTAACTGGGGGAGGATAGCTAGATCCCAACGAAAAATGATCAAGATATTTGATAAGAAACTGAGAAGGAAAATATGTAGAGATAAGTGGTTATTAATTGACTATGACTTCAAATTTTTAGAAATCAAGTTCTGTGTCTACTTCATCTTTGAATCTTAGGACCTGGCTCAGTTGTTCAATAAATGTTAGTTAGAAAGGAAAGATTACAAACTCACATGAAATCCACTTTAGGAGATTTTTAATATCTAATGCATTTATATTGGAAGAACTGCAACCAGTAGTTAAGAATGTAGCTCACTATAAAGAAGACGTTTACTCCTAATTCCTACCCAAAGGTAAAAGAATCTACCTTAGGAGCAGTAAGTTTCTTATCCTAAATTAAGAAATAGGTATACAAAAAATGGGAGTGGTGAATAATGAACACCTACATTTATTCAAAGTTGAGATTATAATTCTGTGACTGAAAGTTACAAACAAAAGTCACACAAAAAATATAATAAAAGAAAGTATACCAAAAACAAATGATATCTGGAATGTAAACATGCAGTGTGGTAAAATGTGAGTTTAAGTAAATATCTCTCTAAAATCATCATTCTAGTTAGCTTTCAAAAAATTCAAATAATTATTTTAGCATAATCAATTCATTTTTGATAGTTCACATCCATTTAATGCATTTTCCTTTTATTAACAAAATATATTTTAAGGAGAAATAATATGTATCAAAGAGCAAATTAGAAATATAACAGCTGCATGATGGAAATGCATGTTGAAAGTCATTAGTTTCTGCTAATTAGTTTCTATATTTTGAGTAATATTAATTTCTTTAATGTGAAAATTTTTTTCTTTGGCACCAGTGCACATAATATTACATGTTGTACATATTGGATTCTTGCATCATAAACACTGAAAATAAGTTTTCTTGTATCTAGTTGAAGAAAAAGTTCCATTTGTCACCCAAGGCATCAAATTTTCAAAAATATAGTTTTACATTACTAGAATTCATAGAGGTCATCCTCAGGCTAAGCTGAAATTTTGGGACTTAATGTTCTCTGCCGTTATAGGTTTTGTAAAATTTCTGTAGTATGAATTCTTAAAGAATCCTGCAATACTTCTTGGGTCATATCTCTAACTAAAAATGTAAAGTAAGATAAGTACTTTGTTCATTTACACCCAATTAATTCTGTAACTGCAGAAATATGTGAAGTGTAAGAATTCATTAGAAGATAATTGATTTTCATCTTGAGTGCAAAAGGTCCAGTAATCTACCCACTTAAAACCACTGTAGAAAACAAATATGAAAAAAAAAATACCTAGGAATGATAAGAAGCAACAGAGATGTTTTGAAAAATCAAAGACACATACATAGAATGACATAAATATTAAGGCAACTCTTTGCCTCTAACAATTCGTAAATATGTCTTTCAATCACAATTTCTTGATTATTCCAGTTTGGCGTTCAAAGTGCTTTGTACCCATGCTGTTGTCTTCAGTTTCTAATGTTCAATGTTCTTTGAAAGTTCAAAAAACTTAACTTTTTAAATGATAACAGCAAGGAAAGGAAGGACACCAAAGGCTTTTCTTTTCATGGGAGACCAAAGTAATTGTTCCAATAATTCAAGAAAAGTACTTAAATGTTACAAAAGTAAATTTCAGTATTCTTTTCCTCAATTTCCCATGCATTCCTACTGTTTCCATTAGAATTGATATGATGGAAACCTTTGCAATTAAATAAATTTATCTATGCAGAATTGTGCCCCTAAAGCAAATTAGGAATCTATACAATGTATTTGAAAAGAAAGAGAAGGAAAAGGTAAAAAAGAAAGGATGGGAGAAAAAAATTTAAAAATAGATCTCTTCCTCTCAGAGAAACCACAAAAACAACTTAAAAACACCTGATTAGAGTAAGGTAAAACAAACCAAATCCTTTTTAGCAATAGGTTATAACCAAAACTTCCAAATGGACTGCTTATTCTTACTGTTTTTGTTCATATATTTAGCCAGTAGTCTTCAGTGGAAGAAAAACTACAAATGTGTGTTTAATACTCTAAAGGATGAATATTTTCACAACTGAACTTCTGCATAGGCAATCTCAAAATATACATTTATAAAACAGACATTTTTAATATATTGATATTCAGAACTTTCCAAATATTCAGAAAGCAAACACATTTTTTCAAAACATTCATTCAATAATTGATATATAAGGTGAACTTTCTATAAAATATGTACTATTCAAACAAAATTAAATGTACCTAAGTATATGTATTTAAATTTTATTCTTAAACCACCTTATTTAACACTTAACATTGTTCTGTAGGACATAATACAGTAAAATATCAATATATGCATTTGTAATTAATTGCACATTTCCTAAATCTCAAATTGTTTTATGCACTCTGAATTTGTTGATCCATTAAAGTTGCACTAAAGCAGCACTGTCCAGTATTGTGATGATGGAAGTGTCCTAGCAACATGTGCTATTGAGTATTTGACACATAGCTAGTATGACTGAGGAAATAAATTTTTATTTAAGTTTAGCTTCTTTATATTTAACCACTGTGGTTAGTGGCTACCATACTGGACAACATAGCTCTAACATATTTGAAAGTAATCCAAGAACTATTATTTCTCTTTATCTTCCCTAAAATTTCATATACCACTGTCATATGTTCCTTCACAGTAACTATGTATTGAGACTTAGTGACTTTTTGTCTTGTTTCATCAGTGAGTGTCAACCCAAAGTATATCCGCCCATATTTTTAAAAGGAATGAACAAGTTGTGCTTTCTGAGAACCAGAAAAATCACCACCATTAGCTATGCAGTTATAGTGGCAGAATGTCTTATGACTCTAGCTCTAGTTCCTTCTCTCCTCAGAATTCATATTGCTTACATCAGTTCTCATCTTAAAAAAAAATCAGTTTCAAAGATTTTCCCACTATAATAACTTTTTTAAAGATTTTATTTGTATGGTGACTGACATAACACAATAAAAAAATAAAAATTTTAGAGTACATGCAAACACCTCATGCACATGTACACACATGCACACACACACACACACACACACACACACACACAGGGGCATGGGGAGAGGGACAAGCATGCTCCCTGCTGAGCACTGAGCCCCACATGGCCCTGTGGGACTCCATACCACAATGCTCAAATCATGACCTGAACTGAAATCAAGAGTTGGATGTTCAATCAACTGAGCTAGCTAGTTTCCCCACCCCACTATAGTATCTTTAGAGCCCAATAAATAAGCAATAGATTTGTGCACTCACTTCCTCTTCAGAGGCCTCATTTTAGAATTATTTCATTTGGATAAAAGATAAAATTGAAATTTCCTAAGTTTAAGTCACAATTTTTCAATTTGTCCTCATCTACTGTTTCCTTGGGCCAAACAAATCTCACTGTTCTTCATAGAAGCCTCACTCTTTTCCTTCTCTGTTATGTCATGCTATTTCTTTTTCTTGTAATTAAAATCTCTTTTACGATTCAAAACTCAATACAACTGTCATCTCCATCACAAATCCTTCCCAAATATTTCAATTCACATGAAGAGCTCTTTCCTTAGATTTCTGGAACTATATATTTTTTCAATGTTTATTGCTATTATATTCTATCTTGTCTTATTATACTCTGTATGTATATCCTACTTCCTCCTCTAGAAAAGGAGTTCTGTATGCAGCAACACATTTGTTTTGTACATTATATGTCAGGTTAATATGAATTGACTTGATTGCAGGATTAGGGCAATATCTCTTAGCTAAGGACAGAAAAGTGATTTAAAAAAAGGAGAAGGGATAATATGTACTTATAACAGGTTTGTCCTCGGTAAGTTGCACAGATTCTTTGATGATAGAGGGGAAAAGATAGACCCTGATGTATCAACAGACAATCCTGAGTACGATTGACATCAATCATAGCCATCCACAGGAAACTTATAATATTTGTAAGGCCTATTTTGGTTGCTTTTATAATCTCCATTCCCATTTTTTTTTAATTTCTCATGATACTCTGTAATTTCCATTAACATACCTTGGACATTGTAAAACCCTGTAACTCCATTCAGTACTTTAACATTTTTATTTCACAATGTCTAAGAAGAGGAAATTTACTAAAAAACAGCTACTTAATTTGATAAATAGCTGATACTGTTTCCTTGATATGATTATATCAGGTATTGTTTTAAAATTTTAGTCTGTTCCTTGTGGATAATTTTCACAGAAGTTATCATCATGTTTGGAAGTAGATATAGTAATGTAGATCATCAGTTCTGAAATATTTGGGAAGTTCTTCTTTCAGAAGCCTTTGGGAAGGTATTTGATGCCTTCACTTATTTTCGCCTCTCTGGCCATTATTGACATGTATGTGGTCTCTGATTTAAGGGGAGCAGGATTTGTCACAAGATCAGCTTCTTGAGTTGTGGATTCTCTATAGGAAACACAAAAGACCTACAGTGGATAGGATTGAGCAACCACGGAGGGAGGGTAGCTGTTATGGGCTAAATGTTGCCCCCCACCTTATTTCATATGTTGAAGTCCTACAGGACCTTCAAATGTGACTGTATTTAGAGATATGTTTTTAAAAAAGAGGTAATTAAGGTTAGATACAATCATTGCAGACGGTCCTAATCCAACAAGACTGGCGTCCTTATAAGAAGAGGCTATTAAGACATCAAGACAAATGGGGGAAGATGGCCAAGGAGACTTTTTGCTGTTTAAGCCACCTGGTCTGTGGTACTTTGTCATTAAAGCCCTAGCAAAGTAACACGGTTGCCTTTTGGAGCTAAGTATCAAAATAGAATTAGAATTATTTTTTTAAAGAGATAGCTTACCACTCCAATAAACTGCTGCTTTTATGCACAATAAGTGCACAGTTGGTGAACCTAGGTTTGAAATAGACAGTAAAATGACTGTCCAGAAAAAGAAGCAGTCAGGCAAACAGGCATCTTTATACATGAAATCTTCTAAATGGGGTTCAGTGTTTTCCTTTAGCCTGACATTGTACCTGCTTTTCCATTTATGGGGCCGTGAAAATAGGTCTCAACAATAAAAGTCTTGGAGAAATATCACTGTCCTTCTTGTTGACACTGAGGTCATATGAAATTCAAACATTAATACTGTTAAGGAACATTATATCTCTTGGTTCATCCCTCATCTCCAATCATAAATCTGCATTTAATAAACACTGAGCCTTTTGCAGCCTGCAGAGCAGACAATCAATGAAGCACAATACAGATTTAATGATGTACTAATAAGAAATTAGCTTAGGCTGATAGGACTTGGTTTTTGCATTTCCTTAGATATGAATTACATATCCTGCAAGTTTAAGTGTATCACTTACTCTTTATATTCAAACAACAGCAATAACAACAGCAACAACAAAACAAAAAAAGCATCATGTCGAGATTTTTAAAGATGATTATGAAGTTAAACTGATATAAATATGTTTTATAGCCATGTAATCTTTTGTATCTATTATCAAAAATATGTGCTATTTAGCATGTTTTAATCGTTCTTCACAAGGCATATTGTCTGTAGTACTACATGAATTTGTTATTAGTTGTAGTAAGAATGCTTAACATAAGATCAACCGTCTAAGATATTTAAGTGCAAAATCGCTGAACATCGCTCGGCATCAGGGAAATACAAATCAAAACCACAATGAGATATCACCTCACACCAGTCAGAATGGGTACAATTAACAAGTCAAGAAACAACTGGTGTTGGCAAGGCTGTGGAGAAAGGGGAACCCTCTTAAACTGTTGGTGGGAATGCAAACTGGTGCAGCCACTCTGGAAAACAGTATGGAGTTTCCTCAAAAAGTTAAAAATGGAACTGTCCTATGACCCAGCAATGATACTACTGGGTATTTATCCAAAGGATATAAAAAATGATTAGATAGGGTACATGCATCCCTATGTTTATAGGAACAGGGTCCACAATTTCTGAATCTGGAAAGAGCCCAGATATCCATTGATTGATGAATAGATAAAGAAGAGGTAGCTATATACACAATGGAATATTACTCAGTAATCCAAAATAATGAAGTCTTTCTATTGCCATCATATGGATGGAACTAGAGGGTAATATGCTAAGTGAAATGTTAGAGAAAGATAAAAACCATATGATATCACTCATACGTAGAATTTAAGAAACAAAACAGGTGAATATATGGGAAGGAAAGGAAAAATAAAATATAGTAATACCAGAGAGGCAACTCATAAGAAACTCTTAATTATAGGGAACAAACTGAGGGTTGCTGCGGGGGGAGCTGAGTGGGGAGATCAGTAACTGGATGAAGGGAATTAAGGAGGGCACTTGATGTCATGAGCACTGGGTATTATATGCAACTGATGAATCACTAAACCCTACCCTGAAACTAATAATACACTACATGTTAACTAACTTAAATTTAAATATAAATAAATAAATAACAAATATTTCAGTGCATAATACAGTATTCTAAACTATAGATACAATATTATACAGCAGATCTCCAGAACTTATTCCTCTTACATAACTGAAACATTATATCTATTGAGAAGCAATTCCCCATTTCCCTTTCCCCCAGTCCATAGCTGCTAGTAAACCTACTCTCTGTTTCCATGAGTTTGACTATTTTAGATACCTCATAAAAGTAAAATTATGTGGTATTTGTCTTCCTGTGACTGGCTTATTTCACTTAGCATAAAGTGATTCAGCTTCAACCTGTTGCATATGATAGGATCTCCCCCCCTTTTTAAGGCTAAGTAATATTATTATGAATATGTGTGTGTGTGCGTGTCACATTTTCTTTTTGCATTTTCCTTCATGCTTTCATCACTGATCACTTATTAACATTTAGCTTGTTCCCATTTTTTGGCTATTGTGACTACATGAATTCTCAAAAATTAATACTTGTACTTTTTAGTGGTTCAATTAATTTTAAGAGAGTCAGAATATTTGTTTTAAATATCAACATTATATTGTAGAATATACATTAATTAAGTATATATTCTGCCCTAGAACTAGGCTGTCTTTGTTCCAAGCCTGACTTTGGTACTTACTAGTTGAGCAAGATACCAAATGTTTTTGTGCCTCAACTGCTTATCTGTAAAATATGGCTATTAATAGTTCCCATCAATAGTGTTGGGAGAATTAAATGAGATATGTAAAAAACATTTAGAAGAGTGATTTATATAGGGACAACTCGGTGGTTCAGTTGGTTAAGCATCCAATTCTTGATTTCAGCTCAGGTCATGATCTCAAGGTCATGAGATTGAGCCCCATGTTGGGCTCTGCACTGAACATGGAGCCTACTTAAATTCTCTCTCTCTCTCTCTCTCTGTCTCTCTCTCTCTCTCTCCCCCCCACCCCTCCCCTGTTTGTGTGTGAGCTCTCTCTCTTTCTTAGAAAAAGTGTGTGTGATATATATATATTTGACATTATTGTTCATTCAAAGATTTATTTCCTGTGTTTCTAGACCAAAAAAAAAAAAGTACATCACTATCAAAGTAAAGATATAAAACCTAAAACCATAATGAGAATTCATTTTTTATCAATAATCTTTGCAAAAGTATAAATACTATTAAGGGGCATTGTTATAGATACTTTAATAGAGACATGATTAAAAACAGTTATACTCAGATTAACCTAATTTTAGGATCATTTTTTATTATCTGTGTGACTGTTAACAAGTTGCAAAATCTCTCTGAACCCACATCTCCTTTTTATTAAAATTATTGTATACATGGCATAGAGTTGTAGGGGAAGAAATAAATTAATGTTTATGAAATCCTTATCATGACTGGAGTATAGTAAATCCTCAATACTTTTTTGTTTTTATTGTTGCTTTACTATTACTATTTCCTGATTATCTAATAGTGTTTTATCTTTCATGGCTTTGTGTGTATTGGCTGAGCTCAGTGAAGCAGTTCTCACTTGTAGTCTTTCATATGATTGTAATCAGTTGACAGCTGAACTGGAACTATCTGAAGGCTCAACTGGGCTGGATAGCCAAGATAATTTCTTCTAGATTCACATGTTTTGTACCTCATCTACAATATCAGGAATAGCCTGATACTATCCAGGCATCTCTCCTTCCATTTGACCTTTTCACTTGGCAGCTTGACATTCTTGCAACATGTTGGTCTCAGGATAAAAGGATTTCCCAAATGGATACTGGCTTTCCACAGGATAAGTAATCTGCAGGCAGGCTTAAGCTATAACAATATTTTAAACTAGCCATTGAGGCCAGACAGCAGCATGTGGAATGGATTCTCTTTTTTTTACAAATGAGTCATGGAACCACCCTAGATTTAAGGGAGGAAAATATACAAGAGTGTAAAAACTAGGGGTGTGATTCTTGAAGGGTGGGAAATCTTGGAATTACAGCTACAGTATTTTTGTCTTTGTGATTGATATTATCACCATCCACATACCCATTACTATCTTCATATATTCTTAATTTACCTACAACTTGTTTCAGTCTTTTTGGGGAAAAATATAAGAGAAATTGTTAGTACCCTTAAGCTATCAATTACCTTTAGCCAAATAGTTCTACTTTTGAGAGCTATTCTAAGAGAAAATCCAAGTAATGAAATATAATTTATTCACAGAGATTCCCTCAGATAAAGTTGGAAAAAAATGAAAATAACTCATTAAAATAAGTAAATTAAGGTATTTTTTCAGAAAAAAATATTAAGGAAACAGAAATTATGTTTTAAAGAAAACTGTATGTTTGTGTATATATATGTATATATATGTATACCTTTAGAATGATATAATGCATTGACATTATAATGATACATTTAGAAGCACCTGAGAAATATATACATTGAGGCATACTGGAGGGAAATAACCAATATAACAATATTGATAAATTATTTAGTGGAATTGTGAGATGTTTTTCATCTCCTTTTCAATTCCTAGTTCTATTGTCTTATTTTGGGGCCAAACTATTTGTCCCTTTATATCTTATTGCACTTTCATTCAAAACTCTTTTCCCACACTGTTTCTATCTCATACCCAGTGCTTCAGCTATACTAAATTCTTACATAAAATTCTTATAGCTATACTAGATTCTTGAATGCACCTTATTATTTTAGTCTTATCTGTGATCATTTCTGTTCTACACTTCATATCCCTTTGTTCACTTTTAATTTCACCTCCAGCTGCAATGGACAATGTTGTCTGGCATTGTTAATATATCAGGCATAATGGCTTGTCTTCCCATCTCACTCCAATACGTCTTATAGCACTGTAGGTGCCACCTTAAGCCTGAAGCCAGCACAGGTGGAAAGCCAGGACTGAACACCCCTCCAGCAATTCTCACTTACTGAGGTCAGAGAAGAAGGAGATAAATGTTCCAGCTTCCCATCAAATAAACAATTTGGGGTGACACTCTATTCTTTTCTAAGAAGGACCTAGAAGAATCAAACTCCCATTTCTCATAGCAGTTACTTAATCATTGCATCCTTAGATCATCTTTCTCATTCCCAGTGCCTTGCTTTTCCACCTTGTAATGATTGTCCAACCAACATATTTCCTCAAAATTCTTTATTTTAGTCTCTTTTTCTCAGGAATCCCAATTTATGACCAGCTCCCATGCTTTGGATGTCCTGTTTTCTCTGCTGAGCTTGAAGATTCATCACTGCAATATAACTTTTTCCTTAACCTCCATGAATGTTGATTGACCCTTAAGAACCCAAGCCAGTACAACTTTTCCAGCAAGGACATTTCTGCTACAAAAGGTTTTTAATATTTTTCTTCACAAAAGCTCCTCCATTATAATATGCATTAGAGTAAATTTTTAATTGTGTCCTTCCATTAGGAGACTCTGAGATTTTGAGGATAGTGACTCTTATTATAGTCATATTTGTATTTAAACATTTGATAGTTGATAACATTTGAAGAGATCACTTGAATTAATAACAAAAAAATACCATTGAGAATTAAACATTCTTTTATCCTAGATTGATAAGGATGGTTAATAACCAAAATTACTTAAAAGCTCAAGATCTGGGGCACCTGGGTGCTCAGTTGGTTGAGCGACTGCCTTCAGCTCAGGTCATGATCCTGGAGACTGGGGATCGAGCCCCACGTCGGGCTTCCTGCTTGGCAGGGGGCCTGCTTCTCCCTCTCAGTCCCTCTGCTTGTGTTCCCTCTCTCACTGTGTTTCTCTCTGTCAAATAAATAACATCTTAAAAGAAAAGCTCAAGATCCTATGTCTTTAACTATGTTGTCAGTTATTTTCTATGTATGTCTTCTAATCTTTAAGAAGATGATGATATCAGCTATACAAATTTCTTAAAAATTATCTAAGTTCTATTATTTAAAAGTAACTATACATTTATGTGGTAGACAAACCCTAAGGTGACCCCTTAATGCATCATACTCCTTGTAGACTTGTATAATCACCTCCCCTTAGATTTGGACAGAATCCATAAATGATTTCTACCCAAAACATTAAAAAAATGCTGAAGATGATGGGAACAACATTCCTATTGATTAGTTTACACTGTATAGCCAAGATGTCATGACCATGGCTATAGTACTGTACGTAAAACTCACTAGGAATTAGAAATTCTGCTGGTATTAAAGGAGCAAGGAGTCACTTTGTAAACAGGGTCTAGAGAAGGCCACATGACAGAGAACTGTAGATTACATTTAGCATTTGTGGATTGCTTCTGACAGTTGGCCAATAACAATCAGGAGCCCTTAGTTATACAACTACAAGTAAATGTATTCTGCCAATAATCAGAATGAGCATATAAATGAATTTTTCCCCAGGAAAGCCATCAGCTAAGAACATATCCCAGCTGATAACTTGATTGCCTTATAAGACTATGAGGAGAGGACCATAATAACTTTCCCAGACTCTGGACTCATGGAAACTATTAGATAACAAATTCATGTTGTTTTAAGTCTTTAAGTAGTTTGTTACATGGCAATAAGAAACTAATAAAATAGGGGCTCCTGGGTGGCTCAGTCATTAAGCATCTGCCTTAAGCTTAGGTCATGATCCCAGGGTCCCTGGATCAAGCCTCGCATTGGGCTCCCTGCTTGGCAGGAAGCCTGCTTCTCCCTCTCTCACTCCTCCTGCTTGTGTTCCATCTCTAGCTGTGTTTCTCTCTGTCAAATAAATAAATAAAAATCTTTTTTAAAAAAACTAATGAAATATAAGTTTAGAGATTATAATTAAAACAATACACTAAAAATTATTATCTTAGCTCTTTGTGGGACTAAAATATTGGTAAAATATTGGTTTATCAAAGCGGTTCTCATCCCCTTTCACTCTTAAATCCTTTCCCTTTGAGGTCTCCTGAACATTTCAATCATCCCCTCTTTCTTCTATTTCCCAACAAGGTTTAGGGATGACAAAATTTTTATATCAGTGAGTCTAATGAGGTGAGCATAAAAGTGGCAATGAAAAAGATGATGTGTTAACACAAAACTCAGAAAACAAGTATGTAGGCAGGAAACGGCTCCCCAAAGATTTCCAATGTCCTAATCCCCCAAATCTATGGATTTGTTGTCTTACATGGCAAAATGGAATTTTTGTAAGTGTGAGTAACTTAAGGATCTTAGAGATGGGAAGATTACTCTGGATTATCAATGTATGCTTAATGTAATCACAAGGGTCCTTATAAGTAGAGGCAGAAAGCAAGAGAGATGTGAGATGCTACTGTGCTGGCTTCGCAGATTGAGGAAGGACAAGAGACAAAGAAGTTCAGGAGGCCTCCAGAAGCTGGAAAGGCAAGAAAGAAGATTCTCCCCTAAAATGACCAGAAGAGCCACAGACCTAGCATTTATGGACTCATCTTAGACTTTAAAATTATGGATTAACCAAACACTTTAAGATTAACCTGTTAATATATTGATTTAAAAACACATTTTAAAACTCTGTCTATACATTTGTACTTCTCAATAACCATTTTCCCTAGGATCCTCTGAATTATTCATATTAATTATAACTTTCAACCAAAGAAATAATATCAATATTTTTAAAAAGGCTCAGTGGTGGTTCATTGAGGACTGCCTATCACATTCAAGCATCTTAGTAGACTATCAAAATCCATGAAAATTCATGAAATACATGAATACATATGAAACAACTTCCCACTGCTACATACATTTATTTTATATCTGTTTACATATTACCCACTGATACTCTGCAGGGCTACTTAATGTTTCTATTAGAAATGGAAAGTGTGATTTGACTGAATAAGATGTAACAAGGGTTGGTGCATTCTTCTTCCATTGTTCTTCAGACCTAAAAATAATATGTCAACTTATATGGAAAATACCTTACATAGCACATACCTTACTGTCTTATTCAATCCTAAATTGTAAATGAAACAGGAAAGTGGAGTTGCTATCCTTCCAGTTGTGACCATGAAAGACAAGGACAATGGTTTAAGTGTCTGTTACTCTAATGCTAAATATCTTCAGATTCTAGATATTATTTTTATTTCCAAGGGGGAAGAAAGGGAGCAGAGCTATGGTGGACTGGCAAAAGAACATATCTATTCATGTTACTAAACCCCCATACTTGCTTATAAAGAGCCAAAAAAATCCTTTTGTGTGAGGAATCCTAAGTGACCTAATAAAATTGACATTAATCTAAACCATTGATTACTTATTTTTCCGGCACGAAGAATAAATCGGCCAGGTTGGCCTCTAAATGTTTCTATTTTATAATTAAGCTTGTAATTCAGGCTGCGGTCCTCAGAGAGCAACAGTCTTATCAGAGCTATGTAGCCAGAAAACTGAATCATTCAAGAACTTGAGTGTGGATCACTTATATTTGATTCAGATATATGATTCTCTTTCTTTTAAAATAAATTTTAATTAATTAATTAATTTATTTATTTATTTTTAAAGATTTTAAAGATTTATTGACAGACAGAAACACAGCTAGAGAGGGAATATAAGCAGGGGGAGTAAGAGAGGGAGAAGCAGGCTTCCTGCTGAGCAGGGAGCCGGTGTAGGGCTGGAGCCCGATGCGGGGCTTGATCCCTGGACTTCAGGATCATGACCTGAGTGGAAGGTAGATGCTTAATGAATGAGACACCTGGTGCCCCTAAAATAAATTTTAAAGAAAACAATGCATTAAGTAATTATCTAATGAGATCAGCAATTAAACCAATGTTAACAAGGTAAGAACTTCCTTCAAGGGACTTTGCCCTTACTCCCTCTCTGAATCTTTTAAATGTATTTGAGCCTGTAGAATGGAACAATTTTTAAACAGTTGTATTGTAGCTTGCCCACAAGTGATAACAATCTTTTTCACTGATTTACTGATTAAATAAATATGTCTGAGATGAATATATATATATTCATATATATATATTTAATATGGAGATTAAATATATTTAATATATTTAAACTTGATAATATTTTTTTGTTTATGGAGTAAAATCTGAGTGTGACTTTAATTTTGCTGACTCTGGGAATCTCAAGGTTTACTGCTGTTGTTTCTACTAATATTATGGCTTTTACTTGATTATTTCTGACTCATGCAGACTGAAAAGTTATTTTCCATTGATGGGAACCATGGGTGGAAACTGAGTATAATGGTTTGATGAGCTCTATTAGGTGAATAATGGAAATTAGTCCTGTCACATGAAAGATGAACAAGAATCTAGTCTTTTTAAAATTTTCTTTGTATATTTGTCTATTTATGACTTCAAATGAATTAAGACTTTTGCAACCACTGGAAAGGGAGCAGTTTTCTGGGTCTAGGCTAGTTTTATCTCTTATTTGTGGCTGAAACTGCAGCTCTTTATGTATTTGGGTCTCTGGCAGAAGACTTAACCTTTTCTTAGGTGAGTGTAAAGTAGTTTGCTATCTATGAAGTGCATTAATCAATTAGATTATGACACCCTTTAAATTAAATGGGCTATAGTCAGATTCACAAACAAAAAATATTTCCAAAATTGACAGAAATTAAAGAAACAATTTTAATATTATAAAATGTTTGACTAAAGCATAAATTCTTTTAAATTTATAGCTAAAGCTGCTTACTCAGAACATTTGATGAATCTAGATTACTATAATTAAAATGGATCTCTGAAAAAATCAGAATGGTTTAATAACTTTTGTCTAAGAAAATAAAGCAACGTTAGGTATTCTCTTTGCTTTATCTTTGTGAAGAATGACACAAGAATACATTTTATTTTTAAGATGTTAAGTTTATTTTATCATACTTTTCTCATTAGTCTGAACTTCTTATGTCTTAGATAGGTTTATTTATCAAATAAGTGGACCATACTCATCTAAGTAATATTTAAGAATTTTTAAAGGTGAATAAGTATTCAACAAAATTGAATAACAAGTCCGATGAACATTTTTATAGTACTAATTATATTCGTTGTGTATCAGATCAAACATTTCTAAGATTTTAAATAACATAAAAATGTAAATAAATATTAAATAAAATTAGCATATTAATACTATTTGGATATCTGTTTAATCTCTCAGTAATTGTGAATAGTAAAACATTAACTACCAAGCATAATTTTTTAGAGGTTTTATTTATTTATCTCTGACAGAGAGAAACATAGCTAGAGAGGGAACACAAGCAGGAGGAGTGAGAGAGGGAGAAGCAGGCTTCCTGTTAAGTGGGGAGTCCAATGCAGGGCTTGATCCCAGGACTGCAGGATCATGACTTGAGCTGAAGGGAGACGATTAACCACTGAGCCACCCAGGTGCCCCTACTAAGCATAATCTTAAACTTAGACATTTTGCTTCTTATTTTTTTATGTTTCAAGAGACTATAACTTTGGGTAATGCCTTACTATTAATGTAACTTCATCACCTTAAAAAGATATAAAATAAATGTATGTTGCAGTAGGAAATTGTGTTATATGTATTCATGTGTTTTAATAGTCTACCAAGATGCTTGAATATGATAGCCATTTTCCTTTTTTAATAATTTATTTTATTTTTTCAGTGTTCCAAGTTTCATTGTTTATGCACCATACCCAGTGCTCTATGCAATATGTGCCCTCAATACCCACCACCAGGCTCACCTATCCCCCCACCCCACTCCCTTCAACAACCCTCAGTTTGTTTCTCAGAGTCCAGTCTCTCATGCTTCATCTCCTTCTCTGATTTACCCCAGTTCACATTTCCTTTCCTCTCTTAATGTCCTCCATGTTACTCCTTATGCTCCACAAGTAAGTGAAACCATATGATAATTGACTTCCTCTGTTTGGGTTATTGCACTCAGCATATTCTCTTCCAGTCCCATCTATGTTGATACAAAAGTTGGGTATTCATCCTTTCTGATGGAGGCATAATATTCCATTGAATCTATGGACCATATCTTCTTTATCCATTTGTTGAAGGGCATCTTGGCTCTTTCCACAGTTTGGTGATTGTGGCCATTGCTGCCATGAACATTGGGGTACATATGGCCCTTCTTTCACTACATCTGTATTTTGGGGGTAAATACCCAGTAGTGCAATTGCAGAGTCCATTTTTATATTTCTAAGGAATCTCCACACTGTTTTCCAAAGTAAGTGGCTGTACCTAACTTGCATTCCCACCAACAGTGTAAGAGGGTTCCCCTGTCTCCGCATCCTCTCCAACACTTGTTGTTTTCTGTCCTGTTAATATTGACCATTCTAACTGGTATAGGTAGTATCTCAATGCAGTTTTGATTTGAATTTTCCAGATGAATAATGATGATGAACATATTTTTATGTGTCTGTTAGCCACTCGTATGTCTTCTATAGAGGAGTGTCTGTTCTTATCTTCTATTTTTCGATGTAATCATCTTTTCTGGGGGGTGTTGAGTTTGAGGAGTTCTGTATAGATTTTGGGTATCAGCCCTTTGTCTGTATTGCCATTTGCAAATATCCTCTTCCATTCTGTGGGTTGCCACTTTTTTTTCTTGATTGTTTCCTTGCTGTGCAGAAGCTTTTAAATTTGATGAAGTCCCAAAAGTTCATTTTCACCTTTGTTTCTTTTGCCTTTGGAGACATGTCTTGAAAGAAGTTGCTGTGGCTGATGTCAAAGAGGTTACTGCCTATGTTCTCCTCTAGGATTCTGATAAATTCCTGCCTCACGTTGAGGTCTTTCATCCATTTCAAGTTTATCTTTGTGTATGGTGTAAGAAAATGGTCAAGTTTAATTTTTCTATATGTAGCTGCCCAATTTTCCCAGCACTATTTATTGAAGAGACTATCTTTTTTCCACTGGACATTTTTTCCTGATTTGTTGAAGATTATTTGACTATAGAGCTGAGGGTCCATATCTGGACTCTCTACTCCGTTCCATTGGTCTGTGTGTCTTTTTTTGTGCCAGTAACATTGACAGCCATTTTCAATGAACTACCACTGAGGATTTTTAATTGATATTATTTCTTTAGTTTAAAAGCTATAATTAATATGAAAATTCAGACTATCCTAGGAAAATGGTTATTGAGAAATATAAATGTATAGACAGAGTAAAAACTGTTTTTAAATCAATATATTAATACGGTAATATTAAAATGGTTATTTCATAATTTGAAAGAAGATAGTAAAAAGAAAAATTTGAATGATTATGAAGTTATTTGCAATGATTGGCTTATAATATCTGCAAATACTGGATCCATACAGACACAAAGGGTTGTATAAATGTTTTTGCCAAATTTGACTCAGGTTGGTGTGTTTATTTTTAAAATGTTACAAATAATTAACTGCCAAATATTAATGCCAAATGGGAATTTGGCTTTCTCACTGTTAAAATAATAAATGGTCATCTTTCACCTTCTGTTCAATCTGCCCAGACAGCACAGTTTCCATGACCCACAGAAATGATTTTATCTTGAGATAACTTTGTCATACCCTTCATTATTATAAATAGAACAAAGTTTTTTCACATATGGAAGAACTCAGCTTTATTAAAATTGTGTTGCTCAGGCATTCATTTCTTAATCTAGTGGCCAGATATGATAAATATTTTGATTTTGCTTGTTCCAATATCAGACCTTCCATTTAGAAAAAATAAAAATTATAAGGGAAATATTTACACTTAAAACTATCTTTTATGTTTCCCAGAAAGTGTCTAAAAATTCATTTAGATATGTTTTTTTTCCTTTATAAAAAGAGCCACTAGAAATAGACTTGCTTTATATGCTCCATTTCAGTTAGATCAATACAATTGTGAAGACCTGCATAATAGTTGTCAAATCAGAAAAGATGCTTAGATTATCCTAGGTTAAGAAAAAAATATTATTAATGGAAATATTTCAAGGTTGGTACACTGTATAAATACTTCGGAGATTTGTCAATGACTGTGTATTCCACTGGTTGTTCTTATTCTCATGAGAAATGACCAATTTCTTAGGAAATAGTTATATACTGTAACTTAATAAAGAAGTTTACTCTTCTGCATTCTGATATGGTTAGTGAGTATAATAAATTGACCACAGTCATTTAGTATAATTATCAAACAGGTTTTTGCTTCCCTCTGATGGTTGCCTGAAGTCTCTGCTTTAAGCTGCTTCTAGAATCTGTATGTTAAACAACAAAAGGACAACCACAATGCTCAGTGGAAAGAACTGTATCAGGTACTTTGAACTCCTGTAATTTAAAGAATTGACTGTTGTGTATAGGCTCTGAAGCTGATTTTGCTTAGGTAACTTTAAGACTGTACCAGCAGACTGAATCATTATATCCAGGTTTCTTTATGGTCCAGAAACAGCTTTACTCCATTAGAGAAAATTGCTGACCCATAATCCAGCAGAACAAGAATTAATTATCCAGGACTAAAGAACTGATGAGTAAAGTTTTACTGTGGTTATCTGTGTGGAATACTGCTGACAAAATTTTAATTCGAGTTCTCTATTTTTATGGTTATAGGAAGGGGTCACTGTCTCTAACCCCTATTTTAGTAGACAGACTATATTTTTAAACTGAAATGAAATATTTTTAATGGTATCTTGTTGTCGCTGACCCTCTGTTCTCTTGCCCTTACCCAGAATTTAAAGACAACCAGTTTTTTTTTTTTTTTTTTTTTTTTAGCCTGGTTACATTTTAGGGAAATAGAGACATTTGCATGCACTCAATAAAAACCTGCCTTCCTATTTACTAGTATATCATTGGACAAATGGATTGTGTAGCTGAGGCCTTATCTGAAGCATGATACTTGAGAATGATTCTCATTTAATTAGGCATGGTAAGCCCACTATTAAAAAACAAGGATTGACAACATATGTAGAGATGATACTTTCAGACCATACTCATCAAGGATTTTGTGAAATGCTTTGCCACGAGGCCTATGGAAGTGTTGCTATGTTGGCTCAAATAGCTCTGGCTTGATACCTGATTTGCAGAGTACCAGTTTTACAAATGGTAAAAGAACTTAATTCCTGACAGGTAAAGGACATATATGAGGGACCTCAAGAAAACAGCTATTTACCCAAATTTATGAGTACTGCACATGAAATCTGAGAAATCAGTGAAAGTTTCTTGAGTTTGGCTTTCTAGCTTTGAAATAGAAGTACATGTAAGAGAGGCTTTTCCATGCTTAATCTGAGATTTGCTATGAAAATTTCCAGAGAGAAGTTAATTCTCTGACATTTGTACTTCTCAATACTGAATGACTCTCAATTTATAGGCATACCTTGGGGATATTGTGGGTTTGGCTCTAGACCACCACAATAAAGCAAATATTGCAATAAAGTGAGTCAAATGAATTTTTTTGGCTTCCCAGTGCATATGAGGTGTCTGTTTACACAATACCATAGTCAATTAAGTGTGCAATTGCATTATGTCTAAAAAATATATACGTACCTTAATTTAAAAATACTTTATTGCTAAATAGTGCTAACCATTGCCTGAGCTTTCAGTAAGTTATAATCTTTTGTGGCTGAAGGATCTTCCCTGGATGTTGATGGCTGCTGTCTAATCAGTATAGTGATTGCTGGAGATTGGGGTGACAGTGGCAATTTCTTCAATAAGACAACAATGAAGTTTGCTGCATTGATTGACTCTTCTTTTCACAAATGGTGCCCTGTAGCATGCAATGCTATTTCATAGAATTTTTAGTCACCGTAAAACTTCTTTTAAAATTCAAGTCAATCCTCTCAAACATTGCCCCTAAATTATCAACTAAGTTTATGTCATATTGTAAATCCTCTGTTGTCATTTCCACAATATTCATAGCATCTTCATCAGGAGCTGATTCCATGTCAAGAAACCACTGTCTTTGCTCATCCATAAGGAACAATTACTCATCTGTTCAACTTTTTTCATGAGTCTGCATAAATTCCTTCACATCTTTAGGCTTCACTTCTAATTCTATTTCCCTTGCTATTTTTACCACATCTGCAGTTACTTCCTCCACTCATGTCCTAAATCCTTCAAAGTCATCCATGAGGGTTGGAAACAACTTTTCCAGACTCCTTTTAGTGGTGATGTTTTGACCTCTTCCCGTGAATTGTGAATGTTGTTAATGATATCAAAAATGGTGAATCCTTTCTAGAATATTTTCAACTTACTTTGCTCAGATTATCAGAGGAGGACAGAGGATCTCTAGGGAAGCTATAGCCTTCCAAAATGTGTTTCTAACTAATAAGACTTGAAAGTCAAAATGACTCCTTGATCCATGGGCTGCAGAATGGATGCTGTGTTAGCGGGCATGACAATACCAGTGTCATTGTTCATTTCCATTTAAGCTGTTAGGTGATAATGTCAATGAATAGTAATATTTTGAAAGGAAACTTTTCCTGATAAGTAGGTCTCAACATTGGGCTTAATATATTCTGTAAGCCATGTTGTAAACATATTACTGTCATTCAGGCATTGTTGTTGCATTTATAGAACACAGGTAGAGTATATGATTCTTGTGTCCTGTGATTTTCAGAATGGTCAATGAGCCTTGGCTTCAACTTAAAGACACCAGCTACACTGGTCCTAATAACAGAGTCAGCCAGGCCTTTGAAGTTTTGAAGCCAAGCATGACTTCTTTAGCTATAAAAGTCCTAGATGACATCTCATTCCAATAGAAGGCTATTTTATCTACATTGAAAATATGTTAAAGAAAAAAAAAGAAAACCTGTTGTTGAATATAGCCACCTTCATTAATTAACTTATCTAGAATTTCTGAATGACTTGCTACTGCTTCTATAACTTCTATATGAGCATTTGCTGCTTCATCTTACACTTCTATGTTATGAAGATGGCTTCTTTCCTTAAACTTCATGACTCAGACTCTGCTAGCTTCATATTTTTCTTTTGTAGTTTCCTCATCTTTACCAGCCTTCATAGAATTAAAGAGAGTTAGGGCCTTTCTCTGAATTAGGCTTTGTCTTAAGGGTATGCTGTGACTCCTTTTATTTTATATTCAGACCACTAAAATTTTTCCCATATCATAAGTCTGTTTTGCTTTTTAAAAAATCGTTTATATGTTAATTGGAGTAACACTTTTAACTTCCTTCAAGAACTTTTTCTCTGCATTCACAACTTGGCTAACTGTTGGCATGAGAGGCCTAGCTTTGGGCCTCTCTCAGCTTTTGGCATGCCATCTTCACTAGGCTAAATAATTTCTAGCTTTTGACTTCAAGTAAGAGACTTGTGACTTTTCCTTTCACTTAGAGGCTGCAGCATGGTTTTGAATTGATCTAATTTCAATATTGTGTCTCATGGAATAGGGAGGTCCATAGAGAGGGAAAGAAATAGGCCAATATCTAGATTGTGCAGCAATTAGAACACAATATTTATTGATTAATTTCGCTATCTTATAAGGGTGCTGTTAACAGTGGCCCCAAATATTTATGATAGTAACATCAAAGATCACTGATCACAGACCACCACAAAAAATATAATAGTGAGATTAAAAAAATATTTTTTAAGATTTTTATTTATTTGAGAAAGAAATAGTGAATGAGAGAGAGCATGAGAGGGGAGAAGGTCAGATGGAGATGCAGACTACCCGTGGAGCTGGGAGCCCAAAGTGGGACCCAATCTCGGGACTCCAGGATCATGACCTGAGCTGAAGGCAATGGCTTAACCAACTAAGCCATCCAGGTGTCCCAAGATTAAAATTTTTGAAATATTTAAATAATTATCAATATATGACACAGACACAGAGAGAGCAAATGTTTCTGGAAAAAATGGTGCCAATAGATTTGCTGTATGCAAAGTTGCCACAAACCTTCAATTAATAAAACATGCAATATCTATGAAATGCAATAAAGTGCAGTAAAATAAGGTGTGCCTGTATAGAGCAAACTCAAGACCTGTGTGGTTATTGAATTCTCTTAATATCTCATAATATTTATTATGTAAATAATCAGGCCAGTTCACAAACACATTCCTGAACGCAAAGAACATTTTTATGAACAATAAAAATCTTTTCAGATTACAATCACAAAGGGATAAAAGTCAAAACAGATCCAAAACTTACTGAAAAGGTATATTTCTAACTACTATATAGTGAAAAACATCTCAAGAGTTATCTTGTGAGATTAACTTAGTATGACATTGTATCTACTGATTTACAGTCCCAGACATTATAATGCCACATGCTAACTTAGAGTTTTCCATAGTAAAGATGTAATTGATTCCTGTAAGGTGGGACCATCGTCCCAATGGTTATAGATTATGGCCTTGTTAGACTTTAACCAGTTTTATATCTAATGAAGCAGCCACATAATAAGATACTTATTTATTTATTTATTTAACTGCATATTCACATTCTCGCTTATTAATTAGTTGAACATATTTTAAAGTGAATCCATTGTACAAGAGACATGTTCCTTAATATGTTGAAAATTAAAGTTCAATATATATTAATATTATATATATTAAAACATCTCCAGTTAGACCAATTTTCTACCACTAGCTATCAGTGGAATCTGATTTTAGACATTTTCCCAGATGGATGTCTCTACTACGTATATAATCAGGATACTCAAAAGTAAAGATAAGTACATTTGGAAATTTTCCTATTAAACATTTTAGATCTCTGGAGAAGATGGCAGAGTTGGAGGGTCTTAAGCTCACTTCATCCCATGGACACAACTAGGCAACACACACATCAGTGTAAATAACACAGTAAAACAATCTGAGAACTTGCAGAACAGATTTTCTACAGCTAAATGATGAGAAGAAACAACATCCAAGAGGATAAGAATCACAGAGACACAGTAAGGAGTTAATGGGCCAATGGGACTGTCCCTGGGAGGGAGGAGTGCACCAGGTGCTGAGAGCGGAGAGGAACAAACAAATCCCCAAGCCAGACACCCCAGATATAAGGGCCTGCACAGAAAAGATGAATCCACATAACTTTTGGCTTTGAAAACCAGAGGAGCCCAACAATCAATGGGGCTTAACACCTGGAACTTTGAGAACCACTTGGCTAGGCAGAGCAGAGTCCCTACCTTTAAAGAGACAGCAGAACACATAGCCCCACTGAGATATAGCATAGAAGCAGAAGTTTGGAAAGTGCCTAAGCCATACATAAAAAAGGTACGTTTATCTCAGAGTGTGTGCTGGAGGGGTAGGGATCATTGGAAAACTTCTCTAAGAATGAAAGAGCCGCTGGGGCACCTGGGTGGTTCAATGGTTAAACATCTGCCTTCAGCTCAGGTCATGATCCTGGAGTCCGGGGATCTAGCCCTGCATCAGGTTTTCTGCTGCTGGGAAGCCTGCTTCTCCATTTCTCACTGCCCTGGCTTTTGTTCCCTCCTAGCTGTGTTTCTCTCTGTCAAATAAATAAATAAAATCTTAGAAAAAAAAAAAAAGATAAAGAGCTGACAGGCATCATTCCCCTCCCATGTCCCCCAATCTAGATACATAGACATCTCTGGGAATCAGCTCAGCATGACGACTCTCCACCTAACTTGCTAACAGCATGCTCCATCCCCACATTCTCCCATGGACAGGCTCCTGTGGATCCAAGCCTAGACTGGAGTTTTCTCTGGAAGCTGCAGTTCCCCTCTTTCAGCTGACTAGCACAGACCTTGCTGACAGCATACACCCCAATCCCACATTCTCCTGAAGACTCCCCCAATTTCCAATATACCCTTAGCCACAATCCATTCAAAGAGGTATCATAATCCTGGTAATGCACAAGCAGCCCTAACAGGGACCAGCACCACTGCAGAGTGATCCTGCCCTGGGAAGAGGGGAAGTTATCCATACACAGCAGTTGAACTGCTGCCTCAGCAGTGGCCTGGGGGCAGATATCTAGTCTGACTGAAGGTCCCACCAATCAGTTAAAACTTTTCAGGGGACAACACAGGAAAAGTACCTTGCAGTTTAGTTCTATTACAGTTCTGGCAAACACATGGTCTGACTCTAATCAAGCCCAAGTCTGCTTCAGACCAAACACTAACAACACCAAACCTTGTCGGCAACAGGCAAAGAGAACCACCACAGACAACTGCACTGAAGACAAATGTGATTCAACCACAATAGCAGGGAACATGTAACGTAGTTAGGATATACCCCTAAAGCACCAGGTTCTGATAAACAGAGCACATTGCACTATAGGTCACCAGAGAACCTTCTTCATAAGGCACTATTTTCAAGAACAGAAGATATAGGTCACTTCCTAAACAGAAACAGACACAGTTAGACAAAACAATGTGCCTTGTATGAAAGAACAAGACAAAACCACCACAAGAAAAGTGGATGACCTCAGGGAGACCCTCAACAAAGAGATAGAAAACATAAAAAAGAACAAATCAGAGATGAAGGACTCAGTAGCTGAAATTAAAAATACACAAGAGGGAATAAATAGTAGACTAGAGGAAGGAGGAGACATATCCGTGAGTTGGAGGGCAGAGTAATGGAAAGCAATTAAGCAAACAAGAGGGAGAAAAAAATAGTAATAAAAAACGAAAATAGACTCTGGGAAGTCAGCAACACCACCCAGCATAATGACATTTGCATTATAGGGATCCCAGGAGGAGAAGAGAGAAAAGTGGTCAGAAAATTGATTTGAAGGAGTAATAGCTGAACACTTCCAAAATCTGGGGAAAGAAACTAAAATCTAGATCCAGGAGGCACAGAGAGATCCCACAAAATCAAACCAAGGAGGCCACACCAAGGCACATGGTAATTAAAGCAATAAAAAGTAGTGGCAAAGAGAATTTTAAAGGATGCAGAGTAAAACATTTATATGCAAGGGCAACATCATAAGGCTATCAGCTGATATTTTTGGCAGAAATTTTGCAGGCTAGAAGAAAGTGGAATGATACATTCAAAATGCTGAGAGAAAGAACTTGCAGCTAAGAATAGTCTACCCAGCAAGTGTATCATTCAGAGTAGAAGTGAGATAAGGTGTTTCCCAGAAAACCAAAAGTTAAAGAAATTCGTGACCAATAAACCAGCCAGCCCTGCAGGAAATGTTGAAGAGAACTTTTTTAAGGGAGTGGAAGGACTGTAAGTAGGAGTAAGAAGAGGGGGAAGCACAAAAGTAACAAAAGTAAGTATATCCATTAAAATCAGTCAAGGAATTCATAAAATAAAAAGATGTGAAATATTACACCATGTGGGTTGGGGGAAGAAGTAAAGAATGGATTTGAACTTAAGCAACATTCAACATACTATAGATGACTGCTATAAGCATAAGGTGTTACATATACCTAATGATAGCTACAAATTAAAAACCAGTAATATATATGCAAAAAATAAAGGGAAAGGAATCAAGTATATCACTAAAGAAAGCAAGCACACTGTGAGAGAAAAGAACAAGAGAACTAGAAAAACAATCATGAAACAAGAAAAATGGCAACCCTATCTATATGCTGCCTATAAGAGACCAATTTCAGATCTAAGGACACATACAAGTTGAAAATGAAGGGATGGAAAAGCATTTATCATGCAAATGGAATTGAAAAGAAAGCCAGGATAAGCAATACTTACATAGATAAAATAAGACTTTAAAACTAAGAGACAAAGAAGGACACTATATAATCATAAAAGGGATAATCCAACAAGAAGATATAAAAATGGTAAATATGTATGCAGCCAACCTGAGAGGACCACATGCATAAAGCAGATGATAACAAACATAAAGTAACTGATAGTAATACAATGATAGTAGAAACTTTGACACTCCATTCACATGGATGGATAGATCATCCAAACAGAAAATCAAAAAGGAAACAGTGGCTTTGAATGACACATTGGACCAGATAGATCTAACAGATATATTCACAAATTCCATCCTAAAACAGCAGAAAAATGTTATTTTCAAGTGCAAATGGAACATTCAGGGACAACATATTGGGGTACAAAACATAGCTCGGTAAATTAAAAAAGACGGAAATCCTACAGTGCATCTTTTCTGACCACAATACTATTAAGTTAGAAAATCATAAGAAAAAATCCTGGAAGAAACACATATACATGGAGATTAAATAATATGCTACTAAAGAATGAATGGGTCAATTAAGAAATCAAAGAGGAAAAAAATACATGGAGGCAAATGCAAATGAAAACACAATGATCTGAAATCTTTGGGATACAGCAAAATCTGTCTTAAGAGACAAATATGTAGCAATATAGGCTTACCTCAAGAAGCAAGAAAAATCTCAAATAAACAACCTCACCTTACAACTAAAGGCACTAGAAAAAAAGAACATCAAAACCCAAGGCCAGTAGAAGGAAGGAAATATTAGAGTAAAAAAAAAAAAAGAAAGAAAAAAGAAAGAAACACTAAAAAATAATAGATCAATGAAACCAGGACCTGGTTCTTTAAAAAGATCAACAAAACTGGTAAATGACTCAAAAAATAAAATCAGAAGTGAAAGAGAAAAAACAATCAGCACCCAGAAATGCAAGAGATTATAAAAGAATATTTGAAAAATTATATGCTAATAAATTGTACAATCTAGAAGAAATTTATAAATTACTAGGAACATATAACCTCCCAAAACTGAATTAGGTATAAATAGAAAATTTGAACAGACTGATTACCAGGAAAGAAATTGAATCAGTAATCCAAAAAACTCAACAATCAAAAGTCTGGGACCAGATTGCTTCACAGCAGATTCCACCAACATTTAGTGAAGAGATGATATTCATTCTCCCCAAATTGTTCCAAAATATAGAAAACAGCTTCCACATTCATTCTACAAGGTCAGCATCACCCTGGTATCAAAATCAGATAGACACAACCAAAAGAGAACTATAGTCCAATATCTCTGTTGGACATAGAGGCAAAAATCCTCAAAAAAATATTAAGGAACCAAAACCAACAATACAATGAGAAAATTATTCACCACAATCAAATGGGATTTGTTCCAGGGATTCAACCAACAAAAAGGTTGTTGATTCACAAATCAATCAGCATGATGTATTACATCAATAAGAGAAAGAATAAAAATTATATGACTATTTCTATAGATGCAGAGAAGGCATTCGACAAAATACAGTATTCATTCATGATAAAAACCTTCAACAAAACAGGGTTAGAAGAAACATACCTCAACATAATAAAGGTCATATATGAAAAACCCACACCTAACATTATACTCAATAGTGAAACACTGAGAACTCTTTCCCTAAGATTAGGAACAAGACAAGGATGTCTACTCTCACTACTTTTATTCAACTTGGTACTGGAAGTCCTAGCCACAACAATAAAACAAGGAAAGGAAATAAAAGGCACCCAAATTGGTAAAGAAGCTAAGAAATTTTCACTATTTGTAAAATACATGAAATAGAATACATATAGAAAATCCCACCAAAAGCTACTAATACTAGTAAATGAATCCACTGTGGTCACAGAAGAAAAAAATCAATGTACAAAATCCCTTGCATTTTATATAATAATAATGAAGTAGCAGAAAGAGAAATTAAGAAAATAATTCCATTTATAATCGCACCAAAGTAATAAAATTCTAAAAATAAACTTAACAAAGGAGGTAAAAGATTGTACAAAAAAAAAACTATAAGATACCTAGGAATTAAGCTAATCAGAGAGGTGAAAGACTTATGCTCTTAAACAATAAAACAGTGATGAAAGAAATTGAAAATGACACAAAGAGAAGGGAAGATATTCCATCTCTGTAGATTAGGAGAATGTCTATACTACCTAAATCAATCTGCACATTTCATGCAATCCCTATGAAAATATCAACAGCATTTTCCACAGAACTAACATAAATAATCTTAAAATTTGTATGGAACCACAAAAGATCCTGAATGGAAAGGTAGTCTTAAAAGAAGAATAAAACTGGAGACATCACCATTCCAGGTTTCAGGATATACTACAAAGTTACAGTAATCAAAACTGTATGTACTAGCACAAAATTAGACACATAGATCAATGGAACAGAGAATAGAGAGCCCAGAAATAAATCCATAATACTCTTATGGTTGATTAATCTTCAACAATGGAGGCAAGAATATGCAATGGGAAAGTGTCTTCAAAACAGTGCTGGGAAACTGGACAGCTACAATCAAAAGAATGAAACTGGAGCAAATTCTAACACCAAACACAAAGATAAACTCAAAATGTATTATAGACCTAAATGTAAAGCCTACAACCATAAAAATGCTGGAAGAGAGCACAGGCAATAATTTCTCTGATGTTAACCTTAGAAATATTTTTCTAGATATGTCACTTGAGGCAACAGAAACAAAAGCAAAAATAAACTATTGGGACTAAACCAAAACAAAAAGCTGCACAGCAAAGGAAACTATCAATAAAACTGAAAGACAATTGAATGGGAGAAGATATTTGTAAATGACATATCCAATAGAGGGTTAGTATCCAAAATATATAAAGAGCTCACACAACTCAAAACCAAGATAACAAATAATCCAGTCAAAAATGGGCAGAAGAGGGGCACCTGGATAAGGGTCTGCCTTCAGCTCAGGTTGTGATACCAGGGGCCTGGGATTGAGCCCTGCATCAGGCTCCCTGCTCAGTACGGAGCCTGCTTCTCCCTCTGTCTTTGTCATCCCTCCTCTTGTGTTCTCTGGCTCGCTCTGTCAAATAAAAATAAATAAATAAATAAACAAACAAACAAATAAATAAATCTTTTAAAAAAATGGGCAGAATACATGAATAGATATTTCTCCAAAGAAGACATACAGATGATCGACAGACATATAAAAAGATGCTCAGTATCACTAACCATCAGCGAAATACAAATCAAAACCAGAATGAGGTATCACCTTACACTTGTCAAAATGGCTATAATCAACAACACAAGGAACAGCAAGGGTTGGTGACGATGTGGGGAAAAGGAACTCTCATGCACTGGTGGTGGGAACGCAAACTGGTGCAGCCACTCTGGAATAGAGTATAGAGATTCCTCAAAAATTTAAAAATAGACCTACCATATGAATCCAGTAATTTCACCAGTGGGTATTTACAGAAAAAGTACAAAAGCTCTTATTTGAAAAGTTATATGTACCCTGTGTTTCTTGCAGTGTTATTTAAAATGGCCAAGATATGGATGCAATCTATGTGTCTATCAATAGATGAATAGATAAGAGGTGATAATGGATATATATTATATATAATGGAATATTATTGTCATTAAAAGAATGAAAGCTTGTTATTTGCAACCATGTGGATGGTCTAAAGGGTATAATGCTAAGTGAAATAACTCAGAGAAAGACAAATACCATATGATTTCATTTATATGTAGAATTTAAGAAACAAAATAATGAAGAAAAAGAGACAACCCCTTCCCCAAACCCAAACTCTTAATTATAGTTACCCAAGGGGAAGTAGGTGGAGGGATGGGTGAAATTGGTGAAAGAGATTAAGAAGTACACTTATCATGATGATCATTGAGCAATATATAGAATTATGGAATCACTTTATTGTATACCTGAAGTAATATAATACTGTGCTCACTATACTAAAATTTAAAAAAAATATGAAAAATCATGTGGGTGGGAAAAACCCTTTTAAATAATGTCCTAATTCATAACTATATGAATTAATACATTTGTAAGTGATTTATATTTATGTTAAACTTTTCTTCTTTATGCTTGAGAAGGTTGTCTTTGTTCTCTAGAATTTTTTTCAAAGATTTTTATTTATTTATTTATTTATTTGAGAGAGAGGGAGAGCACAGAAAGTGTTAGAGGGAGAAGCAAACTCCCTGCTGAGGAGAGAGTCTGGTGTGGGACTCAATCCCAGGACCCTGAAATCATGACCTGAACCTAAGGAAGATACTTAACCAACTGAGCCAACCAGGTGCCCTGTTCTCTAGAATTTTAAGTTCTAGAAGTATATTTGAAATTTGAAAAATAGCACACAAATGTTAATTATTATTTTATCTTACCAAATTGATAACTGAAATATTTTTCCTAGAATAATATGCTGCTCTATTTTTCCATTACATTGTTAGTATACTGGAGTTATACATACTCAGAATTCAGCTACTTGAAAGACTGTCATTAATTTTAGATCTATTTCCAGATATCCAGGAAAAAGTTATCAACTAATCCCCAGAGGCTTTTATTTTAACAACAAAGTGAATTTATCCTATCTTTAGTCCTTGGACCTCTTGAAGAATTCCTGGAAAAGATCATTTCTTCCTTTCATCTTTTATCCTTGTTCTTTTTAATTTTGCATTATAAATTTTGACCGGCATTATAAATTATGTCTACAGTGATATTTCAAATGTCAAAGAGGTATGTATATGAAGATTATCATCTTTGTTTTAATAATAAAGCATATATATTCGTATTGAGATTGGTAATGTTAAAAATATTATTTATTCCATACAATGTTCACTAACTCCATAATTCTATAACTTTATTTAAAGAAAAGGAAATTTAAGGGGAGCCTAGATGGCACAGTTGGTTAAGCTTATGACTCTTTCGCTGAGGTCCTGATTTCAGGGTCCTGACATAGGGCCCTGGGTTGGGCTCTGTGCTCAGCATACAGTCTGCTTGAGATTCTCTCTCTCTGCCCCTCCCACTCATGCTCTCTCAGATCTTTCTCTCTAAAATAAATAAATAAAACTTTAAATAAAAGAAAAAAAATTTTGAGGATATCTTTTAAAATCACAAGAAAGGAGCCTCATTTCTTGTCATCTATTTAACATAATCTCCCTTTTGAGTTTTTTTTTTCCCCATTCATAGAGATGAATCCTTTCAATGTTATAATTCCAGGATATTTCTTTACTCTTTTGAGAAAAAAGTACATTTATTTTAAAAGACATTTCAATGTCATTATCAAAATTTTAAGCTAAGTCTATCAAAAAAAATAGATCAGAAATTATTTTTAGCAATGCCGACAATGTCTTGTTCTGGAAAATATAAAACTTTATAACAATAGTATTACCACATTAATCTTATCAATGATAGTTTATTAGAAAAATGTTATTTAAAAAAGCAGTTTTTTAAAGTTTCCTTTAACAAAGTTGTACTTTTTACCATTAATAAGCAATTTCATTGTTACAAAATGGCAATAATACTTTACTCTTTACAAAGACATTTACTTACCATCTAAATGTTGCACTTAATTTCAAGGACAATTAAACAAGTTATTTTGAATGCTATCTTCATAACAACATAAAGTATCTTGCACTATATTTTAAAAAATGTAGTATTTGAGCCCATCTGTTGGCGATCAGAGAAGACAGGAATTGTGATGATACATATGATTGTTGTAACTTACGGGGTTGGCAACCTTTAATAGTTGTGCCCGATGATGACACACTAGGACGCTTGGACTGGCAACCAGCCCTCCAGCCCTGGCAGTACCTCAATCTCCTCTGCTTTACTACTATTTGGAGTCACTGCTACTATTCCTGGCCACTGACATAGGCATGATCAATACTGATCTGGGATCTCACAAAGTTATCATGGCCTCCAGGTCTTTCTACCTCATCTGTCCTAAATTCTGTAATAGCAAATAAAAGAAAGGAAAAGGTGTTATAAATTCTGAGGAATAATTTTTAGAATATTATTATTCTGTAGATTATCATAATATCTGAGACATAAGAAATTCAGTATTTCATTGAGTGATATTTTTATAAAGTGGCTGCCCTGCCTTAGGGTGACAATCACAATGATGGGAAACTCACAGTCTATCTTTTCATAGTTGAAGCCAAGAGCAAGTAAAACAATTGAAGTTGAGCTTTAGGACTACATGAGTATTGGCTGTGATGATGTGGATGAAAACTCCAGCAGGTATGAAAATCTTATAAACTTGCTCATTATAAAAATTAAGTAGAATAAAAAGAGAAGAATGATTTCTGAATAATTTCAGTCTCATTTCCAATATTCCTTGCTTTACTAATCTTTCAAAAAATGGATAAAGAATATAAGGGTAGAATTATACACTCACTGTCTACCCTTTAGTGTTGGATGTGCACATAAATTTTTTTTGATTACCACTTTTCTGAATTAGTCCAAATACAACAACCCCTCTATATGTTGCCCCATTTCTCTTTCTATTGTTAAATAACCAAACGAAATTTCTCATAAACAAGTTTGGAATGATGAGGGAGAAAAGTCACACAGGAGAAATATACTTAAAAAGAAAAAAAAACCCAAAATCCCCCAAGCAGATAGAGCCAATTATGCCAATGAGATCTACATGTCCAGTTCTTTTAAAGCAGCCAACAATTCCGATTGAACACAACTTGGGTCAGTTTTTTTTATTTCTAGGAAAAAAATTCCATGTAAATTGTAAATACAGGAACATTATTATTTTATGCTGTTTCAAGAAGTAAAGTTTTAAGAATGCTTCTTAAAAATTGATGGCTCCTGTAATTTATGAAGTATTCAAACTTTATAATTCGAGGCTGCTTTTAGGAAGATCTGCTACTCTGGGTTCTTCTTGAAACTCAGACCTTTTAGAAACACAACATTTTTTTCTTCTTAGAAATATGAAACTCTCATATTTCAGAAACTGGATGTGTTCAACGTAATATATAACTACACTGAAGGCAAAATGTCATATTTGTTTTCTTTTTCATTCTCTGATTTTTCTCTTTTTCAGTTCTCTACCAAAAAGCTAGAATGATATTTATGGAATGTAATCTGGGATCATTATGCTCATTAAAACATAGCAATGATGATTTTGTGCAATGAACATGTATTCCTCAACATGCTCTATGTGGTATTAAATAAAACTTGGTCCTTTTTGAGTGTATGTGCTACTGAAGGAAGCACTCAAATCTGGCCTTTTTATTCTTCCAAACTTTACTCATACTGAAAATTTAAATATCTACATCAGAGCTCTTTAAAAGAACAGAAAATGAAGACTGGTTCCATAAACACGATTTCACTATCCAGGGAATTCTTGTCCAGGAAGAAAAATAACCTTAGGTTTCAAAAAGTTCTAAAACTGAAAAGCAGGTTACTCAACTTGTCTCATCAAGGTGAAGGACTCCTTTTTCAGAATGGTAGTTTACTCAACTGAATTTATCAAACAGCTGTTTATTCTTCAAAGTCCACTTCAAAACCTCAACTCTGTTTCCATCAACACTAAAATTTTATATAAGGAACTTTGTTGATGATAATAAGCTCTACATTGAGACTTCTGTTTTAAATCAGACTCTGATGATATAAAAAATATCATGTCTTTAACCTCCCCTTGGCAATCTGTCAAAGAGAGTGTCTCTCTTTACACAGTACTTGATCAACAAGGCTCTGCTTGATCAACAGGTTGCTCATTAAGCTGCATCGAAGTATCCTTCCTCTCTGCCTTCCTTCTCTGGCTTTTTATTTGCTTGAATGATTCCTTTTCTTCAGAAGTCTATTTAAATATTCCCACCTCAGAGGGACCTAGGACCTGCATTTTTCCTACTTTTCTCTATTACAGTCCTCTCTCTCTATTATCTTTATAACTATTTAGAATGTAAAATAATGTGATTGCTTACTCAGTTGTGTTTAGCTTGTTTTCTCTTCACTAGATGTAATCTTGACGAACTCAGGACTGAGTTCAGAACTGCTTACCTGTGCTCTTTCTGGAAAAACAAACAAACAAACAAACGAACCAAAAAAAACCCCAAAAAACTAATATATAACACTTTTCATGTCATAGTCAAATAATAAAAAACTGTATTTAAAGATATTAATAGAGATGAGGTAATCTGTAGCTCTGGAGTGTGGGTGTTCTGGGGAGGGGAAGATTTGTAGTAACTGGTCATGACTAATGTCCTACACAGGAAAAGGAAGGATCTGTGGGCATTCATGGCACCATAACCCATTCCTCCCAGTGGATTATGTGATTGCAGAGCTACTAAATTTGGTTTCTGGAAAATAGTTTATAATATTGGAAGGATGGACTTTTTATAAGGGTTAAAATGCATCTTGTAATCATTGGAAATATTTACTTACCAGAAGACACATCAATGTGAGTTAGGAAAGGTTTCAAACTAAAAAATGAGAGTTAAAAGGACAGAAAATAAATATTCAATTAAAACCATCAACTACACCTTAATGCATATTTAGTAGCCTAGATAAATGGAGAACATGAGAAAAAGGCATGCTCAGTAATTCTTAAGAAAAAAATAACTAGTATATATAGCAATATCTATACAGCAATAAAAGGACTTCAAAATTTTAATATAAGACTATAAATGAGATTTCACAATTTGAAGAACTCCATATTCGATATGATTCATGAAAATACCCACTTTCAGTATGTTGGACACTAGGCTAGGGACTGTATAAGCATTCAGTGATCATTTGTATTAGATACTATATTTTTCTCCCATTTGGCAATACAGTAAAATCTCTGAGGTTAAATCATTTACCCAAGGGAAGACATCTGAAAAGATGCAGAACAAAATATGAATTCAAGACTATTTCTACTCAACCTTACTGTTTTAAAAGATAGCTGCTTAGATATTCATGAGAGGCCTGGGATCAAAAGGTATGTCAAGAACATTAATTGTCAGAATCAGAATCCATGTAAATAGACATGCACACACACATATACACATGTACATGCACATACATATACATATTTGCATGCATAAATACTTACATGGAAAATAAATTAAATGGGCGTGTATCCAATTCAAGAGAGCAAAGTAGGAAGTTTACTTGCTTATCTCCTATTTGGGGAGAAAAGGATGTTGAAGATACAGTGAAATAGAAGAAAATATAATTATGAAATTGCTGTGAACAGGAAAATTCATCAGTAAGCACATACATATATGGTTTTCTGGGCTACTGAGAGTAAGAGAATCAAACTAACAGCATATCAAATAAATTCTTTCTTGTTTTATTTTTTGCTGTTAATGTTTTATTATTGCTATTGTTTATCTTTTATTTTTGGCATTTCCATTTGAATCATAGTTTCTTAATCTCTGCTCTCAGACATGATGTCTTTTCCCACTTAACCATTAGAATATTAATAATAGTTATTTTAATGTTGCTGTATAATTATTAAAACATCTAAATCAGTTCTGAATCTGTTATTTTTTTCTTTTTTTAATATAAATTTTAGATAGTTAACATAGTGCAATATTGGCTTCTGGAACAGAATTCAGTGATTCATCACTTAAACACAACCCCTAGTGCTCATTATAACAAGTACCCCCCTTAATACCCATCTCCCATCCACCTCCCTATGTCAACCCTTAGTTCTCTATCGTTAAGAGTCTCTTATTTTTTTGTTTCCTTCTCTCTTTTTTTTCTCTTCTCCATTCCCATATGCTTACCTGTTTTGTTTCTTAAATTCCACTTGTGAATGAAATCATATGGTATTTGTCTTTCTCTGACTAACATTCCACTTAGCATAATACACTCTAGGTCTATCCACGTTGTTGTAAATGGCAAGATTTCATTCTTTTTGGTGACTGAGTAATATTCCTCTATGTGTGTATTGTGTGCACATATTGTGTCTACACTATATATGTGTGTATAGACACACACACACACTACATTTTCTTTATTCATTCATCTGCTGATGGACATTTGAGTTCTCTCCATAGCTTGGTTATTGTTGATAATGCTGCTATAAACATCAGGGTGCATGTATTTCTTTGAATCTGTAGTTTTGTATCCTTTGGGTAAATACCTAGTAGTGCAATTGCTGAATTGTAGGGTAGTTATATTTTTAACATTTTGAGGAACCTTCATACTGTTCTCTAAGTTGGCTCTACCAATTTGCATTCCTACCAACATTGCATGAGGGGTCCCCTTTCTCCACATCCTCACCAACACCTGTTGTTTCTTCTATTGTTAATTTTAGCTATCCTGACAAATGCAAGATGATATCACATCATGATTTTGATTTGTATTTCCCTGATGATGAGTGATGTTGAGCCTCTTCTCATGTGTCTATTAGCCATCTGTATGTCTTCTGTGGAGAAGTGTTTGTTCATGCCTCCTGTCCATTTCTTAACTGGGTTATTTGGTTTTGGGTGTTGGGTTTGATAAGTTATTTGTAGATTTTGGATACTAACCCTTTATCAGATATGTCTTTTGCAAACATTTTCTCCCATTTCATAGGCTGCCTTTTAGTTTTGTTAATTGTTTCCTTTGCTGTGCAGAAGTTTTTTTTATCTTGATGAAGTCCCAACAGTTCATTTTTATTGTTTGCCTTGTCTGTGATAACATGTCTAGTATGAAATTTATGGCCAAGGTCAAAGAGGTTTCTGCTTGCATTGTCCTCTAGGATTTTGATGGTTTCCTGTCTCACCTTAAGGTTTTTCACCCATTTTTTAGTTTACTTTTTTGTATAATGTGAGAAAGTGGTTCAGTTTCATTCTGTGTGTTGCTATCCAGTTTTCCTAACACCATTTGTTCAAGTGACTGTCTTTTTATTCTTTGGATATTCTTTCTGCTTTGTCAAAGATTAGTTGGCCATATAGTTATGGATCCATTTCTGGTTCTCTATTCTATTACACGATCTATGTGTCTGTTTTTATGCCAGTACCATACCATCATGATGGCTAAACATTTGTAATATAGCTTGAAATCTGGAATTGTGATGTCTCCAGTTTTTGTCTTTTTTTTTTTTTTTCTTTTTCAGAATTGCTTTGGCTATTTGAGGTTCTTTGTGGCTCTATACAAATTTTAGGATTGTTTTTTCTAGCTCTGTGAAAAGTGCTGGTGGTATTTTGATGGGGATTGCATGAAATGTGTAGATTGCTTTCTGTAGTATAGATATTTTAACAATGTTTATTCTTCCAAGAATACCTGAAGGACCTGGAAAAGTAGCAGCAAATATTTGTCCTTCCAGTCCATGAGCATGGAACGCTTTTCCATTTCTTTGTGTCTCTTCAATTTCTTTCTTAAGTGTTCCATGGTTTTTAGAGTATAGATCCTATACTTCTTTAGTTAGACTTATTCCTAGTGTCTTGGGCACCTGGGTGGCTCAGTGAGTTAAAGCCTCTGCCTTTGGCTCAGGTCATGATCTCAGGGTCCTGGGATCAAACCCTACATTGGGCTCTCTGCTCAGCAAGGAACCTGCTTCCCCCCTCTCTCAGCCTGCCTCTCTGCCTGCCTGTGATCTATCTCTCAGTCAAATAAATAAATAAAATATTTTTTAAAAAAGATTTATTCCTAGTATCTTATTGTTTTTGGTGTAATTGTGGATGGGATCAATTCCTTGATTTCTTTTTCTACTGCTTTATTATTGGTGCATAGAAATGCAACAGATTTCTGCATATTGATTTTATATCCTGTGACTGCTCAATTCACGTATGAGTTCTAGCAATTATTTGATGTAATCTTTCAGGTTTTCTACATAGAGTATCATGTCATCTGCAAATAGTGAAAGTTTGACCTCTGCAATTATTCCAATGTCTGAATCAACTCTAGCAATTATTTATTGCTAAATAATGGTTTTTGGAGGGTGTCTGGGTAGCTCAGTCATTAAGCATCTGCCTTCAGCTCAGGTCATGATCCCAGAGTCCTGGGATCGAGCCGCACAGGGAGTACCTGCTCAGCAGGAAGCCTGCTTCTCCCTCTCTCACTCCCCCTGCTTGTTCTCCCTCTCTAGTTATGTTTCTCTGTCAAATAAATAAAAAGTCTTTTAAAATGATGTTTTTTTGTTTTAATTTTCATTTTAGATATATCCCATAATTTTGATTTTATGCCAAACATTGAGCATAGGATAGTATAGAATGAGGTGAATTGTACTTACAGCTCCTCTCCTGTTTCACTTTTAGTGCAGGAGCTTGTGCCAGTCTAATTAGATGATCTGAGTTTGGGCACCATTGTTGTAATTGTCACCTTCAGTGTACTACAGTCTCATAGTCTTCTTGTGCTGAGCTTCTCTTACCTATGCTTAGAGTGGCAGTTGGGTGCCAGAAACTTTTCCTAGTGCTCATGCCCTGTTTTCAACTTTCAAGGGTCCATATATCTAACAGAGAGTTTCAACTCCACACTCTTGCCCCTTGCCCGTGGTGAAATACTGTGCTTTTTAGTTGGTGCTAGGCAACTTCAGCTCTTTGATGGTCACCAAAAAAGCTAAGATTTTGAAATTTACCTGCATTTTTCTCATTAATATGTGGGAATGATATTTTTTTGCAATGCTTTACATTATGGGCAGGGTGGAAAAACTTGCCTTTCTTTCTGAAAATAATTTTCTTGGATATATATATTCCTATGTAAAAATATTTTCTTGTTTAATTATTTAATATGTCACTCCACTCTGTGTTGGCTTTTATTGTGTGACAATACTGGTATCATTCTTATCTTTGCTCTTTTGTATATAATA